>MQRK01170592.1:470-11118 GCA_001938485.1 Girardia tigrina
AGAGACCCGGCGGCCAATCGGAAGCGTTGCCAAGGTGATCGCGACCGTTGCCATGGTAACCGCGACCGTTGCCATGGCAACCGAGACCCCCCGGGGGGGGGGTCATGTGGGGAGAATGCCCATTTTCCCCCTACTAACTAATTTAAATATTATATGTAAATATAAATCAAATTAGTTTCAGATTAAAAGAATTAAAATATTAATCGGCCATCCAAGTAGGAGAGATAATCACAATTTCAAAATGGATAAGTTTCGTTTTTCATAAAATTTATTTCTTATCTGAAACTTTCAAATACTATATCCATTTATCAATTCTAATAGTACAAAATCATTTAACACAAATCATGTAAAATTATATTATTCAAAGATAAATTATTTAAATAATCCATTTTCAAAAACGAAAATAAAAAATGTAGAGATCAAACATCAACAAGTGGAATAAGATACAAATCCCACACCAGTAAAATAAAAAATTATAAAATCTTTACAAATAAATCACAGCACGTAAAGCAGAAAGATTTACAACTACACTTATAACCAAAGACTAAAGGATCAACTGACCGAAATGTTTTTTTAATATTATCTTAAAAATATTATCTAGATAATGGTGCATGGACAATCAATCGATCTACTGGAATGATTATTGTACGAATCTGCTCGATACAACCGAATATTTTTATTATCTAAATGCCTTTTATAATATCGTGATGAATCTTGATCTTCATCAGCTTCTGGAGCCCAGAGACTCGTATCTTGTAAAATTTTATCTACTAAGTCATGAAATATCCCATTTACACCCTCGTTTGTTAAAGCACTGGCTTCTGTGTACAGCATTTTATTTTTGCGAGCCAATCTTAAGGCTTCTTCTCTGGAAATAGTACGATCTTCCTAAATTTATTAATATTATGGATTTAAATTTAATGAATTGCAATTTTAATTTTATAAATTTTGACGATTGTGTTGATAAAAAACGTTTGTTCTATTATTATAAATTTTACAAATAGTTAAAAAAAATACTGTGATTCCTCACACATACTTATACAGAGGTTATGATTTTAATTATACTGTTAAGAGAACTCACACATTTGTTAGGGTTTCGAAAAATACATGTGAACACTTTTGATAAAATTTTATATAGGAAAAAATTTTTAAATAATTCTTTTGGTAAAATTATTAATTTCAAATAAAATAATATTTAGTTTAACAAAACTTGGAATTAAAAATTATAAATATTTTAGTCTTTGTTTTACTTCATCAATTTTCAAGGCTGATAAAAACTACTATATAAACAGCAGCAAATTTCGTTTTAGTTTGCTCAAAATATTTGCTGAAAAATTCACCTAACAAGAATTCTCGCAAAAAAGTAAAGTGAATACCAAATTTTTTTATTTTAATCTTTAAAACATTGTTTTTTAAAAAAACCATAAGTATCCCATATGGGAGAAAAAGGTTTTTAAATTTTAAGATTTAATCAAATCATCGTTCGTTTTTGGAGATTCACAGTCTTTACTGTAATCTGTTAACTCGCACGAAATATTGATTTGTGTTTGTATTCTGTCATCAAGAATTGAATTATTATTATTTTTGATTTGTTAATTTTTGTTATTTGAAATAAAGTTTTCTTAAAAGAATTTGTGTTCATTGTCTATATATTTATGTTGGAAGTCCTTTCTGAATAATTGGAGTCAGATTAAAGATTACATATTAAAAATTTAAGATTTGTGTTGTAAATGACAAGCAATAGTACTGCTCTCACTGGAATTCATCACTCAATGTTTAATACTTCTCATCCCAATCTGAACTAACTGGAAGAAAATTATTTTAATTAAAATATTTAATTTAAATTTTATTGGCTAAAATAAAATTAATTTTTATAATCATTTTTAAACATAAATTTACTTTTAATTATATTAAAATTTACAAAAATAAAATCAATAAAATTATTTAAAATTTACAATAATAATAAATTAAAAATTTGAATATTTAATCTAAATTTGAAGAAATTAGTTTCAGATTATAAGAATTAAAATATTAATCATACATCTGATTAGGAGATACACAATCCCAAATCAACACACAACATATTCTACAGTATGTTTGTTGAGCAAGCACTGTAGATATTTTAAAGCTCCTCTTCATTGAGTTTATGTTAATTTGGATTGTTATTCATTATAGTGGACATAAATACGTTTCGAACCGTATAGTGATTTTATAAATTAAATTTTTCATGTATTGCCATTGTATTTTTGCAATATTAAAACTCGATCAAGAGCACTAATTTGACATCGAATTCCTTTATTGAACACGATCGAGCACTAGAAACTAAGATGTACACATCTTCATTCTTCCAACAGAGTAATATTTTAATAGAAAGGTTGTTCCGAAATATAAAATTTATGATTAGTGATGGAGGAAAGATAAATTAAATAAACACTATCATTCATAGAACCTGGAATACAAACTACAAAATAGACACAATGGAATATTCTCCAAACTAAATATTTTTGTAAACTAGTCATGAATCGATTTCAATCATTCTGATTCCTTCTCAGAAACGGAATAATACACCAAAGAAGAATATGTGAATGATATGAAGAAGATATAAATAATTCATGAAATTATTAAAAGAAATGTAATGCATCAAAATGAATCAAGATAGGATGAAAACTCTTAAAATACAAAATAGCAATTCAAAAATCAAGGAGTACTAGTATTTGAAAATCAATAAATATCATCAGGGAATTATTACAGACTTAACATTCATTTTATAACAAATGGCAAATTATGAATTTAAACAAAAAACAACCAGATGAAAGAAATGAAAGAAGCTAAAGACCAGTGTGATAAAACAACATCCAAAACCAAGATAAGAACATTGAGATCAAAGACCACTGCTCAGATAAATGAGAGAAGGTACAATCTATAAGTATGCGGAATCCAAGATCAATATACAATTGATTTTAAAGACAGAAAAGTGATTTTAAAGAACACAAATTCTTAAGTTAGATTGATTAAAATACTAACGGAGTTCAATAACCGTCTATAAATTAGATAATTATCCCCTTTTCTATTGAGGACACACTGTATAATATGCCACGGGTTCAGTTCATTCAATGCAATCTGAGAGTGCCATTTCATATTCATGCGATGTCATATAACGTGGCATAATCGCAGTTCGAAATTATTGAATGTGGTGAGGAGTAACGTCACAACAGTGATATTTAATGAAATATTAAAAAATAAAAAACTTATTAGGGCTAGTTTAAATATTTTCAAAATTTGCAAATCATTTGAATACGTGAAAATGGTTTTATCTCAGTAGATTTAATTTCGATAAACTAACAATTTTCTTATGCAAATCATAAATTATGTGTATATTCTGTTTGTGAACATTTTTACTGTTTGATAGTTAGCCATAATTTTAGACTTATTACTGGGAGTCATAAATTAGTGTGCTTTTTGACAAAAGAAAAATACTATAAATGCAGTTAATATATAACCAAATTGTAAAATTTAAATTTAACAATTCAAATTATTTCTTGAAATAAATACAATTATATTCTATCATTGAAATCGATCTATGAGCTAGTTGTTGGATTCCATGGTTATATCATGCAGTGTCCTTGGAAGTGTAGAATTCTCTGCATCTTGCTCTAATATCATCAGTCAGTGATTCTATTGTTTTGCGCTGATGGAATATATTATACTGAATCTCAAGCTTGAATCCTAGTACAGATTTTGTTTTGGATTTAATGCAAAGTACAAAATTACATAAATTTATGTTAGAAGTTTCATTACAGATGTAGCGCTTTTATTTTCTTTCGAATAATTAAATCATACAAATTTTACAAATGTAAATAGTATTCAATGTTTTTTAATGTTATTTTCAAAAAAATAAAATTATCGAAGCACAATTTCCAAAAAAATATTCACTGAGAAATTTCTAAATTAATCAGACCGAGAATTTCTCTTAATAACGAATCGAAAGAAACGAGAATTTTAAAATCAAATTAATTTAATCAATTTGCAACAAAAAGAAAACGAATTGTTTAAATGAACTAATGGCAGAATTATGGCGAAGCCGCAAATGCAAAACAGAACTGAAGCAACAAAATACCCAAAATCTAATCGATGTCCATGTAGATTTTATTTTATTAATAAATATTGTAGTCGGTTCACACAATATTTTGATTTTATGTATATGGGGACTGTATCCGAACCCACGACAACGGAGATTGACGATTGTTTTTATACTGTTACCTTGTAAAACACAGATCATTTTCATAGTGTCAATTGATATATCTTTTAGAATAAGACTGGGAACAATAGGATCGTGTGTAAACTACAAGAAAGATATGGACCGGAAGCACTATACAAGACCAATATCTAAATTTGAATCAGAGTTCTCTCCTGAGAGGAACAGTTTTTATGAACACAAAATCGGACTCAAGCAATGTCTGAAGGAAATCAGATGATTTTAAGAAAATTGAAAAATAATCAAGAGAGAGTTAATATGTACATTTAATATCAGCGAAAACATTGTACAGAACAACCTGGACGATAAGAGATTCAGAAAATTATGTATTTGATTCGTAACATGATCCTAGTCAGCTAATTCGAGTAAATGGTATACAAGCATGTATAGAAAATGGTTCCCAGACAATTGCGGTTCCATTAGGGTAATTGACAATTAAGTAAAGGAACATTTTGGTAATGAGACAAAAATCATTAAACCATTTCAGGGTTATTCAACTTTTTTATCGATATTATTCATTTTTATATCGACATTTATTCATATTAATATCAAAAATTTTTATCTTTAAAAATCGAAAGAAAACAAAGAAAATCAGTAACACAAGAAATATATTTTATTGTGATAAATATGTCACAAATTGGTAAAAAAGTGAAAGAAATGGCCAAAACTCTGCAGATACATCAACAAACCATAATTTAACAAACACTGTTCAAAGCTGAATCATTTAAATCATTTTGAAGAAAAAATAGTTCCATATTTTGTTAATAACCGAACCAAAATTTTAGTAATGGATAATGCTCATTTTCACAAAACTAACGAATTAATTAATTTCTTTGTGGAATAAAGAATTGCCGTAAATTTTATGGTTCCATAGTCCAGAACTGAATCCGATCGAAGAATATTTTTTCGATGATAAAATAAAGATTTCATGTCATCAGATCTACCTCCCCTACAAGAACCATTGGAAGAGTGATTGATTAAGTTTTATAAAACAATGATTATTCTGAAGAATGCATGGGGTTTTATCAAAATATGAGGAGATGGATCGAAATTGTTCGTCAAAGACAATAATTGGTATAAACAATTTATTGTTTTTTTATTAAAAAAATATTTTTCGCTATTCTTATAATCTATTTTAGGCATTTATACAGTCGATTTACATTAAAATTACAACCTTAAGATTAAATTTAGAAAACTTTTTTTGAATGATTTTCATTTTTAGTTAAAAGTTTTGAGTTAAAAAACCATGAGTTATAACCAATAATTTTATTTTTTTTAATTGTAATGTCAATAATGTTGTGGTTCCGAAAAATATAAATTAAAATTTTAAAATCTAATAGAAAAATAATTAATAATTTTTAATTGTCATAATGGTTATTTTAATAAAATTTTTAGAATATTTGTAGAATTGTTTTAGAAAACTAATTTTCAAGGTTATTTAAAAACTAGTATATTAACAATAATTATTTCAGTCATATTCTCAACAAAAATTATGGACAAAATTATACTTACGGATCCCATTAAATCTTTAAACTTTATTATGATTTACGGTAATCTATTTCTTCTACGATAATGATTCTTCATTTAATTTTAGTTTACTTAAAAAAAATTAGTATCCTGTAAAGAAGAAAAATTTAATCATAATTTTCAGATATTGCTCGTTCTAAATTGATATTGGTTTGTTCTGGTTGAGTATGCTTCAAAATATTGATTTATTGTTAAAGTTTCGATTTAGTTTTGTTCTCAAGTTGTCATTTACAAATAAAGTATATTAAAAGGATTTGTGTTCATTCTTCATACATTATTGTTTGAAGAAACATTTTGGCCGTTTTGGAGTCAGATTAGAAATTTAATATAAACAAGGATAAAACCGAGTTTTAATTCAAATACCCAACAATAATAATAAAAAGTAAAGTTACATTATAAAAACATTAAAAAAACAATCTTCGTACAATTATCTGTATTGTGTGAGCAACAATTGATATTGAATATTAAATATATTGAATATTACTAAATTGTCCCATTACCCAAATGTCAATTACCAAATTGTCTGGTCACCAAAGAAAATATGACCTGGATTGATACTCTTGGGTGTAATTTTTTACAATGATGTCGCCGAGGATGAAAGACAAAGAGCTTTCACGTTTATATAGTAAATGTGAGTCTTGTAAATTGGTACTCTCGGACGAAAAACCATTGAAAACAATACGGTTGGGTTTAGATCATCGAAAATGTCTAATTTTAAGTGTGTTTTTGGTAGCAAAAAGTTATTAAGCTTTACTTCATCCAGGTACTCAAAAGATTTATTTATTACTGCGCAATAGTTAAATGTGTGAGAACGTTACGGAAGATACAACGGAACCAAAAACCTTATCTTCTGCATGACAACGCACCAATGCATTGCTCGTTCTATAAGGGATGCAATTGAAAAGTTTTGTGAACATTTAATTAACAGCCCTGGCGGGACTCCGAGTAACTAGAAAGTTTCTAGGCGGCAAGCCACCCATGAAAAAAAACTTTAAAATCTAGAAAATTTTAAAACTGTTGATTCACTTAATCATTAACTCTTTATGCATATGCAGTACAGAAAAAAAATATTGTTTAGGAGTGAAAGACATACCAACAAACAAACATTTTGGTTACATCATAAAAATAAATATAAAAAAATAATTATTATTATATATTGTAAAGTAACTTATCTACTGTCAAATTATAAGTAAGTGATTCTAACAAAAATTAGAGCGTAACAGACAAACCAACAAATATTTTGGTTAAAGATATAATAAATTAAACTAATTGAGGGTAGATAATTGAGTCGAATGATATATAATGAGACTAGTGCACGATGTTTCCCATGAAAAGAATATCATTTTCGTCGAAAATGATCAGTTTTTGCTGGTGCTTAACTTGGGGAAGTGTATATCAATATACAGTGCTGATATAGAAAAGTGTTTCATTTATTATAAACACAAAATTTCTTTTCTGTATCATTTATATTTTTGTAGTCAAAAGTCTTTGTATCCACACTACGTAAACTTTTCTCTCATTCTAACATAATACTAATATTACAGAATTATTCCAAAATATAATTTTTTTATCCATAATATAAATTTTTTTATTCAACATTATAAATTGTTATATTCAACAATATAATTTTTTCTATTCAACAGTATAAATTTTTTAGATGGCTCAAAAAACATGTTAAAGAATTATTTTATATAAATGGTTCTAGAAACCCAAGATTATCGCCCTGAACAATAGTAGAAATCAATATCTCGGTTTTATTGTTACAGTTCGATTTTCTCCCTTTCTGTTTACAACTTCATTTGACAACTCAGAAAATTTTTTATTAGATAAGGTTCTAATAGTATTAATTGAAATCGACAAATCTGAAATTGTTTTATAAGTACAACCATTATTTGTTATTTCCGAATTATTCCTAATATCTCATTTGTAACAAATAAAAATATTTTACTATTGTAAGTAGTAAAAGTATTTTTATTTCTTTTGGTTGCTTGATTAAAGTTTGTAAGAATTATATATATATATATATATATATACTAGGGTGATTCAAAGGTTTTTTCGTTTTTCCACTCATATTTTACAAATATCAATGCATGTAAACAGAACACATTTATTCTTCGAAATACATGCTTTTATTTTCGAATGTCTCCAACCATCTTTCAGCAAAAATAAATATAATACACAAAGATTATCATGAAACAACTGAAAAACATTTGGAACAGCTGTGTTTAAATATTGGCACTGAGCTGTGGTGTCTTTCGGCAAAATTGGGAAATAATAATACGAAGTTCTTTCGTCGATTAAAAATTCTTGCATTTGAAGATACAATGTTGAAAAATCTACACAGAATATATCCATAAATCCTAATCAGAAATTTGAATTATTAACATTTGATCCGAAAAATCATTATACATCCATACCCACCACTGAAGAGAAACAACATAACTTGAAAAAAAATACTAAACTCGTATTGTTTATCAATAAACAATTTTAATTTTTAAACAGCCCCAACCTTACCCCCAGCGACTACCACCTCTTTCGGGAAATGGCGCAATTTTTCAAAGGGCAGCAGTTAGATTCAGTAGAAGATATTTGTTTCAGAATGAATTAAAATTTATTGAATCAAATTAAAAAAAGTAAAAATTATTTATTAAAAAAGTTTTAGAAAAAAACCTTGTATATAATTATATATATATATATATATAAATATGTATTTTAATAATTAAAATTTGTTTTACCTGAATTCGTTTGTTTAAACGAATTAGTGTTATATAAAATTATGATATCTAATAAAGTTATTGAATAATCGATTTTTCTTATTTTTGTTGAAATAAGAAAATAAAAAAACAACGAAAAGAGCAAAATGAAGAAGAGAGGGGTGGTGATAGATGCTGTAGCAATCAGCTGGAGAAACGCGTCTATCGATTCCTAGAGGCGATTATAGCAGCGGACACAGACGCGAGTCTCGATTACAGTAAAAAGCATCTCAAGCGCTTTCTGGGGCTACTGGAGGCAAGCGGCGCGACCGTCTCTGCGGACTCGCGCAAGTGCTGACTGAAGTCTTTTTACAACGCAATGAAACTGATTGTCGGTGTTTTCGGAAACTAGTTCCTTCCTCAATCGATTCGTAGCGGAAATTATCGGCTGTCTTAATGTTCGGAACAAAAAAGCACGCGCGATAGCGGGTCTGATGCTCGTGGAAAGTGTTCTTGCAACCACCGAGATTCAGGAAGGAGAAATACATACGGCCCTCTTTAGGGCCAAAATTTGCGATTGGACAATGAAACCGTTGAACAAGGGTATCGATATTTCTTTGCTTCCAAATCGCGATGAGTGGTATACCCGTGGAATTGAGCAACTGGCTGAAAGATGGTTGAAGACCATTGAAAATAAAAGCATGTATTTCGAAGAATAAATGTGTTCTGTTCACATGCATTGTCATTTGTAAAATATGAGTGAAAAAACGAGAAAACCTTTGAATCACCCTAGTATATATATTTCATACAAATTGTTAATCTATCAGATCACACAAGCAACCAAAAGAAATAAAAATACTTTTACTATTTACAATAGTAAAATATTTTTATTTGTTTCAAATGAGATATAAGGAATAATTCGGAAATAACAAATAATGGTTGAACTGATAAAACAATTTCAGAATTGTTGTCGATTTCAATTAGTACTATTGTTGAGTCTTTATTTTTTGTTTTGATTAAACTGATAAACTCTGATTTTATAAAATATATTTATTATCTACAATAATTACAAAAATCAAAGGTAGAAGATTTACGTTTTATTTGGCCCCTGGCCGATTTTATACTTGGTTTCGAGAGTCTTAGCGACAACTCGAGTAACTGTGTTTTGAGGTTTAAATCACACTTTACAGCGTGATATATAAAAATATGATATATTTAATATTTATTTAATGTCAATTACTTTTTCTTTATGATTTCTTTTCTTTCTTTGTTTTATAACAAGATTCTCTTTTTGTTTCTTTAGTCTCGCACTATTTCAGTGTGATTTTAGGTGTGATCGTTTTCAATTCTTGGTCCGTTTAAATATAATGATTAATTAGATGATGTATTAATTTCATGCGGTATCTAGACCTTCTCGTATTTCGAATAAATAAGTTCTTGAACTTCTAAATTCTTTCCTTGAGATAACGTCTTGAATTTTTAAAATCAACAACTTCTAAGTACTTATTAATTAACGATGACCTTTTATATTAGGTCTTATAAATTAATTAATTTTATTTTATAATTTGAATTTATTATTTACTTTTTCCTTATAAATATCTATCTTTCCTTCTTCTTTTATTTATTTAAACTTTTCTTTAATGCCTTATTTATTTATATAAAAAATATAATTTTATATTTATTATCATAAATATTTCATCTATGAAAAATATAAATATTTGTCAATATTTATTAATTTAAACAAAAAATACATATAAGTTATAAAATTTGAGATATTCCCTCAACATTGGTGGGGGGGCACAAAAATTTGTCCCCATAAATCGTATAACATATACATAAATACGTGCAAATAAAAATAGAACAAAAATCGTGCATAACATCAAAAAAAGAAAGAATAAATAATGTTAATTATCAAAAAGGGATCAATCATTGACGAAAAATATTCGCTGTCAGACAATTCGAGGAGTTCATCAATTTCATCGTTGTGAGGAATATTTGGTGTGTGGATGTTTTTGTGTAGTTTTTGTATGTTTAAATGTTGTATGTTGATTTGTGGTTGTGCCTCTCCTAACCAGATGGATTGTCAATATTTAATTTTTATAATCTGAAACTAATTTATTTAAAGTTAGATTTAATATTCAAATTTTTAGTTTTTATTATTGTACTTTTTAAA
>MQRK01170638.1:11767-26222 GCA_001938485.1 Girardia tigrina
AGGTTGATAAATTTCATAAAAATGGTAAACTTCCGCCATTAAAAAATGATGATATTTTCTGTTCATTGCTAAATAAATTAAATAAAGATGGTCACATAGTTGAAAAGTTAGTAAAAGTAAAAAAGTATTAGTAAAAATGTCCAATAGGCTCTCAGCCTGCGAAAATTTATGGATTACCTAAAGTACACCAGAATGGTATCCTAATAAGATCTGTCTTATCTATGATCAATATAATGTTGAGAAGTTTTTATATCATAAATTGAAAAAGCTGTTTTCTTCGGAATTTGAATGTCGTGACAGTTTTGAATTTGCTGAATTCATTGCTAATTTTCTTTAAGTAATAATAGAAATTTATTTATGGTTTCTTTTGATATTGCGAGTTTATTTACGAACATTCCTTTGTCTGAGACAATTAACATATGCTGTAAAATCTGAAAAAATAATGTTAATCTTCATTAAGATTTAGATGAGGTAGCGTTTCATGAATTATTGACTTTTGCGAAATCCAATGCTCATTTTCTTTTCAGGGATTGTTGGTGTCAGCAAATTGATGGTGTTGCAATGTGATTCCCATTAGCATCAATACTTGCTTCGATTTTCCTTTCTAGAATGGAAGATATGATCAATCTTTTCACTGGGGCTAAACCTTTAGTATGTAAGCGTTATGTTGATGAATTTTTTCTAATATTTTCTGAGAAAGATCATATGTTTCCTTTTTTGGAATATTTGAATTCCTTAAATTCAAATATTTCTTTCACTGTCGAGACTGATAAGAATGGTTCTTTACCTTTTCTTGATCTGTTAATTGAAAGGAAATTTTGTCATTATGAAACATAGATATGTGGAAAGAAAACTGATACGGGTTGTATAAAACTCCCAAAAGTTTTTGTGTACCCAAATATAATTTTAACATGATTAAAGGGTTTGTGTTTCGTTCTTGGTCTTTGTCTTCAACCTATTCCAAGATCAATTCAAGTTTAAACAAGTTGAGAGAATTTTCGTTGAAAAATTAACTAGAGAAACAATTGATAAATTATTTAAAAATGGTGTAAGTAAAATAATTGAAGGAAAGGATGATTTGAAACCCGATATAGGAACGAATGAGAGACTTAATTGTGGTTACACATTAACTGTTCCTTATTCAAAAGGTTTTAAAAGATTCAAATCTTCTATTCTAAGATCAAATAATACTATGAAATTGAATTTAAAAATCGTATCAAAAACATATAATGTTTAGTAATAAATCGAAAACTTCTTTGAGTTTATGTTCTGATCGTGTGTATAAATTTGAGTGTAATGGGTTTAAGGCCACATACATTGGAGAGACAGTCCTTCATCTCTGTAAACAAATTCGTGAGCATGGACATCTAAGTGGTATTAGTAATATTGCTGAACATAAAAACATTGTGAATCGTCTGCAATTTTAAAAATTATTGGTAAAGAGTCTCGTGTGAGGAATTAATAATTAAAGCGGTTAATCCAGCAATTAATGTCCAATCAAGTGACTCGTCAACTTTATTGAAAGTTTAGCGAAACATTGATTGCATAATTGATTGCATAATCAACATTTATAGTGGAACCTCGCATAGCGAGCATGATTTGTTTCAGAGTGTTACTCGTAATACGAAATACTTGTTAAGCGAAATAATATTAACCCTACAATGCGCAATTTTTTAATTATCATAAAAAAATATGTTTTATTACAAACTGAACTGTCATTTTTGTTGACAAAATATATTGCATCTATGACTTTATGGGCAGTTATCATTCCATAGACAATGTTTTGGTTCACAGTATGTAAACACTCAAAGAATATCACGTGATTAAAAGATATTGAGGTAAAATATGGTTGATTCAAATATGAATCACGGCGCATTGTAGCGTTAACAATATAAATTAGTATAAAATAAGATAATGCATTCCATACAGAAAAAATAATCTAAGGAATTTTTATTTAATGAAAAATACATTTGAATTATTAAGGACCGTTATTCAACTTCATCTTTCTTCTATTATTATTATAGACATACCTAATTCTTTTTAACTAGAAAACTATCTAGATACATTTGCTTTTGCCGATGCTTTAAAATTTGGTATAAATGCGATACTGCATTATCATTTAATAGATTTGTAGCTCTCATAGGCACTTCTATATTAGGGTGATACTTCTCCCTGTGCGATGCAACAGCTTCCCATGGTTTCAGCATTTCTCTTATTTCGTTTTAAGATTGTTGCTTCGCTGTATCCTCCTCATCCACTGACAAATGCTCATCAACATCTTCTCTGTGTGAAATGGATTGCAAATCCATTAATTCTTCTGTGGTCAACTCTTGACTGTGTTCTTCTAGAAGCTCATTGATATCGTTTTTATTCACATCCAGCTCAAAGATTTTCGAAACGGACACAATCTCATTGATTACAGAGTCCTCAAATACTTCCTCAAAACCCCGTAGCCTCACATTCGGCCACGCTCTCTGGTCAAAGATTCTTCCAAGCAGAAATAAGATTTCTCTTAGTAACTCCTTCCCACGCCTTTTCGATCATCTTAAGGCAAGCAACAATGTGAAAATGATGTTTCCAAAATTCTGTGAGAGTGAGATTGGTCCCTTCAATCACCTCAAAACAATGCTCAAAGAGTGCTTTCATGTAGAGTTTTTTTTAATTAGAAATGACCACCTTATCCGTAGGCTGTAAAAATGGAGTTATATTAAGAAGCAGAAACTTGATCTTGATGAAATTGTATTCTTGAAGGATGTCATTTTGTAGGCTTGGGGAATGGGCAGGTGCATTGTCCATAACGAGTAAGGCATGAAGTGACAGATTCATCTCAAGTAAATATTTTTTCACAGAAGGACCGAACACTTTATTGATCCAATCATTAAAATGGCGCGTGTAACCCAAGCCTTGTTGTTGGATCTCCACATGACATTTAGCTTACTTTTTTGAACCTTAAACTTCTTAAATGCTCGTTGAGTTTCAGAATGGTAAACAAGTAGCGGTTTAATTTTCAAATCACCGCTTGCATTGGTACAAAATAACAGCTTTAAACGATCTTTCATTGGCTTGTATCCAGGCAATACATTTGCTTCCACTGAAATGTAGGTTCGCTTTGACATTTTTTTCCAGAAGAGACAATTAAAAACTTTTTGCGGAAGGTAACCCTCAGAATCTACGAGTTTCTTGAAGTCGGCGATGAAATTCTCTGCTGCCTTTGTATCAGAGCTTGCTGCTTCGCCATGTATCATAATGCTGCGGATGCCTGTTTTTCACTTAAACTTCTCAAAAGCATAGTCGATTGCATCCAGCTTAAATCACAATGTATATGTATTACATTTTTACTTAACATGATTGTTTGATCCTATCTGAAAGGGGGGAAAGTGTTAAATCCTCTGAGGGAGAGCGATAGGAGCGGGCCATGCTTTGTTTATCAAGAGTGAAAAAAAGAGACAAATGATTTGGATTTTTTTGATTTATTTGTTAGAGAGAATTGTTATTTTTTGTGTGTTTTGATATTTTTTCTGTTAGAAATGTGAAAGAAAAAATGTTTGTTTTAATTAATGAAATAGTTGAATACATGGAAAAAAACGAAATTATATAAAGTTGTTAGTTAATAATATATTAATAAAAATTATTGAATGATTTCGCTTTGGATTTATTTAATTTGGAATTACTAATTAATTTAATTTCAATTATGAAAATGTCACACGTTAAAGCTTCTTCTCGTTCTTTGGAGTCATTTAAAAAAGAATTCAACTGCCACGAGCACAGAGGAATTCTTTTTTCAAGGCTAGAGAGACTGTGGTGTACAGTTCGATCTTGGTACTTTATTATTGAAGCTGGAGGAATCGAATTCCACTGTCATCGTATTTGCCTTGTTATAATATCGAAATTCTTCTCACGTTTAGACAAATACAATACAGTTTCATTTGAAACTAGGAAAATAACAGTAAAATTTCCTTTCACTGATGCCATTACAATAAATACAATCCTAGAGTACATTTATATAGGTCAATTAATTTTTAAATGCAATAATCTTATCCATCTTATATGTGCTGCAGATTAT
Source organism: Girardia tigrina (assembly GCA_001938485.1). Taxonomy (NCBI): domain Eukaryota; kingdom Metazoa; phylum Platyhelminthes; order Tricladida; family Dugesiidae; genus Girardia; species Girardia tigrina. The sequence goes on from MQRK01170638.1 coordinate 15,831, forward strand.
TTCCTCTTTGACGCAAGAAAACGTTATCGAATCATATTTCGAGGAATACTACAACAAAATGAAAATTATCTGGAGTCATTTGACTCGCCAGTCTAATTGGAGTCTCAGACAAATCGTATCGTATCTCAAAGTTGTAAATAATATTGAAAGAGTGTTGAATGAATGTTTGACGCTGATTGAATTGTGTAAATCGGGTGATCAAGACTACAACGAAAAGACCGCAGAAAATCTCGCGAGTGTCAAAACCGTCCAACCGGTCGCTCCAAATGATACCGGTAAAACCGACGGGAAAGGATTCTTAATCAATCTAATCGATTCACCGGGTCATGTAGAAGTCATTGGCGAAGTAATAGCAGCGTTAAGAGTGACCGACGGGGCGCTGGTACTTCTCGATTGTGTGTTGGACTTGTGCGTACAAACGGAGACAGTGTTGAGCCCCACAGCTGCGCCGCATCCACCCTCTTGCCATCAACAATGATTATTGATTAAAAACTTTTAATTATTGAATCACCGAGAGAAGCAAAGTATGTGAGCTCTTCGTGTTTCTCTTTCTCTCGTCCCAGTGTCTCCACATGCCCAACACCGGAGCCCCACAGCTGCGCCGCATCCACCCTCTTGCCATCAACAATGATTATTGATTAAAAAATTTTAATTAATGAATCACTGATTTAATATTAAAACAAATTGATTTTTTAAATGATATGTACATATAATTATGACTATTATTTATTTAATACTTTTTATTGTTAAGAAATTATATTTTATTCTTTAATAAGGTACTAGCTTATATAGTTAAAGAAGAACTTTTAGCATCCAAAAATTTTTATTAAGCTACTACCTTAGTAAAGAGTAGAACCTTCAAAATCGCAGTAGAATTCTACCGGGCCATGTAAAAGTTTTTTGACAATTTGAACTTTAAATCAAATTATAAAGTTGGTAAAATTATAACTGAAGACAAGAATTCAGTTCAAAGTAGAAAAATCATTTCAATAAAAAGTCATTTTAAAATAATAAATTTCAAGTTAAAGTAAAAGAGAATAGTTTCAACATAAAAAATCAATTCAAATTCAAAAATTCTCAATTTATAATTAAAAATTCTCAATTTAAAGTGAAAACCCAATAATTATAAAATTTATAAGTGTTATTGATAATTGTTTGATTCAGTGTCATTTTTGAGCGACTCCGTAAAGATTTGGATAATCAGTCAAAATCTTTGATGAAAGCGAAGACTGCTGATAAATTTCTCCCGAAAGTATTATTTTATGTTGCTTTGAACATTGCAAAATGTAGAAAAGTATACAAAATTGCTGAAAACTTAATAAAACCGTCTCTCATAAAGGTTGCAACTGAAATTCTGGGCTCTGAAGCTGCTGATAAACTGAAGATGATTCCTTTTTCTGATAACACAATTCAAAGAAGAATAGATGAAATGGCTGCAGATGTTGAAGACCATGTGATCGAAGGAATTAAAAACTCACCATACTTTGCTTTCCAGTTGGATAAATCTATAGACATCCGCAACCATGCCATTCTTATCTGTTTCGTCCAGTATGAAGATGAAAGAAAGATCAAAGAATAACTTCTGTGTCATAGACTTGCCTGAACGCACAACCAGGTCAGAGATATTTGGTGTTTTATAAATTTATTTTGAAGAGCACAACCTAGATTTAAGAAAGTGTGTACAGATGGTGCTGCTAGTATGCTTGGATTGCATTCAGGTACAGTGGCAAAATTGAAGCAAGTGGCTATTCCAAACATGTTGTTCACTCATTGTATGATCCATTGAGAACGACTAGCAGCAAAAAGGCTGTCTTCTGACTTAAATATGCTACTGAATGAGGTGGTGAAGATTATGAATGAAATTTAAAGTCGATCTTTGAATTCTCGACTGTTTCAGATGCTGTGTTAGAATATGGATTCTGAGCTCTAGCAACTCATATTACATTTTGAAGTGAGGTGGTTGTCAAGAGGCGAGGTTCTTTCAAGATTCTCTGAATTGAGAGAAGAAATAAAAGAATTTCTACATGTTCAAAAGTCTGTTCATTTGTAATTTCTAGAAAATAAGGAATGGATTGCAAAGGTTGTTTACTTAGTTGATATATACTCAATTCTCAATAATTTCTACTAGTATCTCCTAGGAAGGATGACGAATATTTTCCCTCTTTGGAATAAGGTGGAAGCATTAAAAAATAAACTTTTATTGTGGAAGTAGAATTGTCGATGTTTACCCTTCTGGATAAACTGTTGATGAAATTCTATTTAGAATCAATTTAAATGTTTTGTTCTGATTTTAAAGAAAAATATTATTCCACAAAGAACAATTTATCAATATGCACGATTCTGGAATGTATTTGAAATGTTCTTATACATTTATAATTTTATATTTGGTACCGACTTACTAAGTAATTTTAAATTTTTATTCTCATTTTCATCCTACATAATTTATTTTTAATTTTCTTTAATTTAATATCAACAGCTAAAAATATTTTAAAAGAAAAGGCAAATGCTGTTGTTTGGAAAAGTCCAAATGATTTTACAGTTATTGAACAAGATAACTGTAAAATCATTTGGACTTTTCAAAACAATAGCATTTGCCTTTTCTTTTAAAATATTTTTAGCTTTGTTCTACTGACTTGAATCGAACAGTTATTTGTAGTGTAGTAAGTCAGCATCTGCAGGCATTGGTTAAATACTTTGACCAATATTACCCTGAAGATGAAGATCCTTGCACTTTGAACGTTTGGATTTTGTGATCCATTTCAAGCAGACATTAACTCCATGAAACTAACACCAAAAGAGAAGGAAAATCTCATTGAATTGTCGGCTGACTGCACCCTAGAAAGAAATTTTAAATCAATGCCTTTTACACAGTTCTCCATTTCTGTGAGGGAAGAGTGTCCAATTCTCAATGAAAAGGCAATGAAACTTTTGATTACTTTTGTAACAACATATCTTTGTTCTTCCATGACGGCTACTAAAACCAAATAATGAAACCGACTTCAAGTAAATACTGCTCTGTGCCTATCTGAAATATCGTTACAGCCGCGTTTTGAGAAGATTTTAAATAAAAGGTAGCAGCAGATTTCACATGGAATCGATCTGATTGTATTGTGTTGTATTTTGTGTCCCACTATAATGTTTAAATAAAATTTTAGTTAAATTTATTAAATTTATGTCTATATTATCTATATAATATGCATAAAGTAATATATTAAATATATGCTGACTGGTACGCAAAGCAATTATTATAATTTTAACGGTTTGCGATCAAAAAAGGTTGGGAATCGTTAATCTAGACTATTTTCCTCAAAATTTAAGAGCTTTTAGTGATGAACACGGAGAACGTTTTTATAAAGACATTTACCTAATTGAAGGTCGATTAAATGGAAAAGACATGAACCACATGCTGAATGCTTCTGGATTTTTGTTACGGCAGATAGACCGAAAGTATTCATCAAGCATGTGTCTCATGCCTTTTCCATGTAAAGTGACCTTCAATTAGGGTAATGTCTTTCTAAAAACATTTTCCGGTGTCAACACTAAAAGCTCGTAAATTTTGAAGAAAATAGTCTAGATCAGGGTTTCCGAAACTTTTATTAAAAATTTCTACTGGTTAACATTTTATTTAAATTTAATAATATAAATCCATATAATAAAAACGACAATGTGATATGAATTTATTTTTATGCTTGTTGGCTTCGTGATCAATAATTGAAGTCATAAGAACGCAAACTTTATTTCTATAACAATTAACGATTATTCAAATAATGGAGGAATGTTGAGGAACTTTTCTTTTGTTTTTTTTCGACCAGATTGATTATATGTAAAAACTGAATTATAAAATACTGATATGTTATTTATTAACATGGTTATTTTTACGAATTGAAATTATTATTTGTTTTCCTCTTAAATTACAATAATTTACAAAATTACATTTCAATAAATTTTAAAATCTACATAATTTAACTACAAATAATTACTGTACAATGTTTAAATTTATATTACTTTACTACAAATTAATAATTCGCAGTATCGGAAATTTATTTCAATTTTAAAATATTATCGTATTAATTTTACCAATTATATTTTTAAAATGTATTTAATTAATTTAAACTTCCTGGATTTTTCCATTTTGACCTTTTTTATATATTTCTTATATTCAATTAATTTAAATTCTTATATTCAATTGTAAAATAGCTTTAAATATAATTTGTTTTTTATGTGATTAAATCTGAATTTTAAATATTGATAACTTCCTGAATTTTAAAAAATTATTCTAAAATTTTTATATTATATTATAATATTTGCTAAAATCGTATTCTTTGTTTTAATAATTAAAGACGTTTTTATTTTGAATCGGCAATACAAGCAATTCTAAAACCAAGGTATAATCCAATTTTTCTTAATTTAATTTAATAATCCATTTCGCTATATATATATATATATATATATGTATGTATTTAATTTTTTAAATAACATGGATCAATGGTTAAAATCTGGAAAGTTTTCTAAATGAATCATCCAATGAAGATAATATTGATAATAGTAAAGGTGAAGCATCAAGAGCAAAGAAAATAAAAATTTCATAGAGAAACCTCTGTGTTTTTTTCAACTTAAATTAAAAGAATTCAAACAAAACAAAAAAGTTATTGAAACACACGTGTCTACCTAGTAATAAAAATGTAGTTATTGCATCCTATGAAGTATCAATGTTAATAGCTCAAAATGGACTTTCTCATACCATTGCTGAAAAATTTCTCCTGCCAGCTGCCAAAAAATGGTTTCTATAATGGCGAATGATAAATTAGCAAACGATTTGAATTTAATCCCGTTATCTAATAATACTGTTAAAAATAGGATCATATATGTCGGAAAATATCAAAACTCAGTTGATTAATCAAATTTTGATCAGTCGATTTTATGCATTGCAATTGGATGAAAGTACAGATATTTCCAATGTTGCTAATTTACTATCATTCATTCGATACGATTTCAATGGCAAAATTCACGAAGATTTTTGTTCTATAAATCTTAAACAACTCGAACCACTGGTTCTAAGTTTTTTAAATGTGTCAATGAATTCATATCAGAAAATAAAATTGACTGGAGGAAATATGTTGGAATAAGTACAGATGGTGCGAAAGCTATAAAGGAGCCTATAAAAGGATTGATTGCGTTAATCACCAGCGATAGAATTTTTGAACTGCGAGATGAAGTACGATTTTTTTCTGTTGGACAATGCCGTTTAAAAGAATTATTCAATAATTATGAATGGCTATTGAAAGTAGCGTTATATTTACCTCATTGAATGAATTAAATTTAAAGATGCAAGGTAGAAATACTACAATTTTTCAAGTAAATGACAAAATTGAAGCAATGAATCACCTGATATTGTTTCGACGCATTGTTCTATTCATCGAGAAGCATTGGCCTCAAAAAAAAATGCCAAAAGATTTGAAAACAACACTCGATGAAGTTGACTCGACAATAAATTTCATTAAATCGAGAACTTTAAAATCGCGCATTTTTGAGACTACAAACATTTACTATTGCATTCTGAAGTACGTTGGTTGTCCCGAGAAAAATTTTAAATAGAATTTTTGAACTGCGAGATGAAGTACGATTTTTTTCTGTTGGACAATGCCGTTTAAAAGAATTATTCAATAATTATGAATAGCTATTGAAAGTAGCATATCTTAGCGATATATTTACCTCATTGAATGAATTAAATTTAAAGATGCAAGGTAGAAATACCACAATTTTTCAAGTAAATGACAAAATTGAAACAATGAAAAAAGTTGGATTTATGGTTAATCAGGCTTAAGAAACACATTTTTGATTTTTTTCCCACTCTGTATGAATTTCTGCAATCAATTCAAGAAAATATTTCCGATAACATAATTAAAGTGTTTTGTGGACACTTAGAATTGCTTAAAGAAACATTTGAATATTACTTCCATAAAAATGAAATTAATTATAATTGGATTAGAAATCCATTTAATTGTGGGAATGTTGATGAAATTAATTATTTGTTGTTAATTATTAAAAATTATTAAAATTATTATAAATTATTAAAAATTATTATTATTAATTATCAAAACAATTATTATAAATTGTTGGAAATTTCTTGTAATAGAGCATTAAAAAACGAATTCCAGAAAAAACTTCTTTCTGAATGCTATTCTGGCTATCAACAATTCAAATTTATCGGAATATTGCCGAAAAGGCATTGAAATATCTAATTCCGTTTTGTGCAACGTACTTGTGTGAACAGGGATTTTCAACACTTGTTTATCTCAGTTGAACCAGGCGTACGGATATATTTGTCAGAAATATCTCCGGATATTATCGATTTGGTTAACAAAAAGCAACATCATGCATCTCATAATTATGTGTTATAGTGTAATATTGTTATATTGTAATAAATATTTAAAATTATACAAAATATTGTTTTTTTTATAAATTGATATGAGTAATTCTAATAGAACTGTTTTTAATTTTTTGAAATATTAATATATACGAACGATTGTAATAAAAAAATTGATATGGAGTCCGCAGAAAGATTAATTATTATGTAAAGGGTCCGCCATTCAAAAAGTTTGGGAAACACTGGTCTAGATGATTGTGTAAAAAATGTATTTTCTGCTTTTATTTAATTTTTCATTATACGTTTTCATCTTCAGAGCCACACAAGTTTTATAGAAAGTTTTAAAGCGGCTTTATTAAAATCCTGACATGCTGTAGGAAATCACCTAGACACATATCTTTATTGTATACCTATTTTCATAATCTGTTGAAAATTTTCATATGTACTAACCTTTGTCGTGCAGTGTGATTATTAATTGTAATATAAATATAGTTTGCGTTCTTATGACTTCAATTATTGATCACGAACCCAGCATAATATATCTTCATTTTCTTTACAAAACGCAGATTTACAAATAAAAAAAATTACTATATAAATATATTTCTATCTTTTTTATTATTTTTTTTAAATTCTAATTGGGACACTCAAAACAAGCATTTTAGTTGTCTCAAATCACCATTTTACTTGCTATGACCCCAATTTATGATACACATATTTTTAGATCTAGTGTAGAAATCTAATAATTTAAATTGATAATTTGCAAAAATCACATGTTGAAAATTATTTTAAAGTATCATACCCATGCTGTAAATATCATTCCGTAATTAGTAATCAAATTCCTCATTCCAAATAAATTTGCACACATTTTTGGTAAAATTGATACGCTTCCAAAAGACAAGAAATAGATAATTGCCATCCACATACCATAAAAGTATATCACATTGTATTTTACAAAAGGCAATAAACAGAAAGTACCAATAAAAACGGATGTTAAAAGAGTTAAAATGATCATAACTACCTGCTCAATTTACAAATAGAAAATTTATAAACTGAAATTAAAACTACTTTAAAAGGCCTTCTGTCGATTAAATAACCCCAAAATATTCTACCAGCTCCACTAAAAATTCCGTTTGCAATTCCAATGTAGGATAAAGAAGGCTCATGTATGTTAAGATATTCACCATATTCCTTTTGATAAGAATAGAGTTAAAATTTCAATAAATATTAAAAAAAGAGGATAAACATATTAATTCAAATATAATAAATGACAGTTTAGTAAGCATAATCTTGGGCGTAAAAAGCGGTTCATAGGAGGTACATGAAAAATAATAGAGAATTTCGATTTTATTATTCCGAAGAAAATTCAAATTTTATTAACAATGACAAAATATAGAATGCAAATTATTTGTTTAAAACAGTCATCTTTTTTCAGTGGATTGAGCAAATCAAAATCAATATTGTGATTGAATTTTTAGGTGTTTTTCTCTTGATGGCTGTCCCGACAATCTTGGTATATGTAATAACGAATATTTCTTTTTTTTGTGAGCAAAAGTGCCCGCACCATGTTTTAAGTCGAAACCGTCTTCAACATGTGCCCTAGTTTTCAAGGGGGTTCTTTACTCGCGGCTTCCACCTGCACCCTTCAATTGGGTTATCGTTTCCGCCAAGCCCGACACTTATATTCACAACCTTATCAACTCATCATCAGAGGATGATCCCTCCTCCCATGATGGGTTGTTTTCATCCTCAGACGAATCTCCAACCCGCGTCCTATATGGGAAGTAGACTTGTGCTTCGTCGTTAGATGATTCGTCATCCTGGACTTGATCTTCTTCACCCCCATGTTGCACTGGAATCTTAAAGTTGTATGACTGCATGTGTGCATCCAGGACGGCTGGATCGAAATCCTTAGTGTCATTAGGCTCTGAAAGCTCATATTCCTTTTCCTCCATCATGAGTATCGATTCCTGAGGTTCTTCTATGTCCTCTATCATTATCTTTTTTATTCTCTGAGTCCCACTAAGGATCCCACCATCCCGGTGATACGTCCATTGTGCTGCTTAGTATTTAACATTTGATATAGTGCAGCCAATTGCAATAAGTCGTATCACCTTTGGTGGGATCTTCAAAGTTGTCAATATAAGGGTAATCCTTTTCGGTCAAGTTCCTAGAACACCTACCTGAAGAGTGTGCACCGATACCGTGGTTTCTTTGCATAGCCCGACGGCAAATTTACGCCAAATTCTGGTAATGGTTCAGATTCCTGGTGTTGCTTTAGGCCATGTTCCTTTTCGTGTCACATGGACTCTAAACGTCACTTAGCTATATGGTCTTTGATCCTGGCACATAAACTTGCAAATCTACTCGGTCTCTCGAAGGTGCATACTGACACTCAGTATTTGTGTACACTGTGAAATCAATATACTGAGTGATCTATTCCCCTATAAACTTTAGGACCGAGTTGTGCCTATAATTCTAGAACCCCCCGCTAAACGGACATTCAGTTAACACGTGGGCAAGTGTTTCCTTTTTGTTGCGACACTTACGACAGTCACCTCTTTTCTTTGTACGGCCTGAGCGGTAATTAACAGGGACTGTGTAAGTCATCGAAAACTGTGGGCCAATGATTGAATCAAGTACTCATCTAGCACTGATTTAATCCATACTCCTCATTTTCTCTCGGCGCGTATAGATATGCCTTAGATACCTTTTTGGGCAATCCAAGCACCTTCTTGTACAACAGTCTGATCATGTTGTCCAGACTGTGGCTCTTGCCATCCAGAGTTCCATATGGAATGTAAAAGATTCTAAAGGTGAAGATTAACTTGGAGTGCAAATATAACATATAGGTTTGCAGCTTTTTCCATGGAAACAAAACAGATTCTGCAATCTGTCTTATTTCATTTGTCACTGACACAAGCTTTTCTACTGAGACCTCTCTGATGTTCTCTGAAAAGTAACCACCCAAATAAACCACAAAATCACCCTCCTCTATCTCAGGTATCGTGCTTTCTTATATTTGAATCTTGTTGTTTCCTCTACATGGAATAGTAATTCGCGCACACTTTGATGGGCGGAATTTGATACTTAAGATGTCGGTGAGTTCTACTGCTCTGTCCACCATTGCCTGCATTCTCTCGTGATTATTGGCTAACAGGACCAAGTCGTCTGCATGTGCTAAACAACTATATGCTAAGACCGCCACCAGATACCCTGTCTTTTTTTGTGAGACACAAATGTTCAATACATTTGACTGCCATCTTCATCCTTGCCAGTAGACATTCATCAATTATGTCTGCTGTCGGGTCCAGTACAGATATATGGTTCTGCACTAAATCCGCAACAAACAGCACCCATTTTCTGTTCTCAACCAGCGCCGGCATGTAGATGAACTCTTTCTCAGCGAAACTATTTAGGTTAACATGTTTTCTGAGAAACGACACATTAACTATTGCTGATTGCAGTCACAACAGCTGGCTTAACTGTAAGGTGTTTGTGACTCAATGTGTACGCATTGATAAACACTGAGAAGTGATCTTCTGTGAACGAGAGATATTCTTGTAGTGAAATGTCAAGTGGAGCATCACCACCTTCAATCATTTTTGGAATATTCTCGTCAGTCGATGTCACTTCCACAAACTGTCTCACACTCCTCACAACCATTGCCGGTTCCTCCTCCAATCCATCTTCTACCAATCCGGCTGCATATATGCATACAAATTGACCACAATCATAGTCATTGTTCTGATATATGGCCTGTACACACTCTTTATCAAACTCCAGGAGGCCATCAAACAAGAATTTATTGACAATCCCATGAAGTTTCTCTTCCATCATCATTGTCTCATTCTTCAACGCGCTCTTTTCGAGGGGGTCGAATATAAAGGCAATTCCATGTTCTATCGAGACTGCATACAAGACCCAATGAACATTGCGCACATTGAATGGGCAGAATAAGAAGTTACATGAATTCAGGTCTTGTTTTTCAAAGCCCATGAATTGCTTAACTCTAGTTCTGCTGTTCA
>MQRK01170660.1:4960-22361 GCA_001938485.1 Girardia tigrina
ATATATATATATATATATATATTTATGTATGTATATATTAATATATTATATATAAAAAATTAAATGATTCATTTTTTTAAAAATTAATCAATATAATTAAATTCGTTGGAAGATTAATTAAATTCGACGAGTTGTTATCCGAAATCCAACGTTGGAGACCCTCAGATTCGGAACGCATTGGTTGCAGTATTCGAGGAAATTGGTTCGTGTATCGGGTCGCCATCCACCAGAACTCATCTAATTCAAAGAGGAAATTCTAATTTATCTCGACATTTCTGTCAGCGGAATTCATAGTGATAACATCCAGTTGTAGCATAACAATCAATGAAGCGTTTGTCTACTTCCCAAATATCTTAAGCTACGGTTTATTATGATTATTTTTAACTATCATACTGGTAATTCGAACTTTTATGTCTGACTTTTATCTATAATTTGATTTAATTGATCCGTCTTTCAATTCTGTAACCAGTGAGTATGTTTTGTTTAAAGCTCGACAATGTTATTTTTATGTATGTTGTGACATGTATCACAGTGCGATCACATAATTATGTGATCTATTATAATAATAATATTATAATCAATAATAATAATATTACTAATAATATATATAATAATAAATATAATATATATTATTATATAATATAATATATATAATATATATAATATATATTATTAATAATAAATATAATATTACTAATATTACTAATAATAATAATATTACTATTATAATATTATAATCTATTATAATAGATTTCTACCGTCCCAAACTAGTACGTAAGTATATGGTACTAGTCAATGTCAACAGAATTTTATCACATGGAGAAAATCAACAAATCGATTTCCATAACATTAGCTGCGACGCATCCAAACGGATCACTAATCATTTATCCGGTTTTCAGGTTTAGTCGGTACTGGAAATTCGTCTCACATGGCACTCACGCCGACAAATTTTCATCAAACTACCGACATCTAAACCACTCGCATAGTGAGTTTCACCCGATGAATGTTTAGTAGCGGTCTAAACATGGAATCAACATTTGTTCAGCAAATCTCATGTTGATAATTTCATTTGACACATTTTTACTGGTACAGAAATATACTTAATACTTATTTGGGACTCCAGAAAACAATCTATTTATTTCATAACACTAATACCAACAATCCTGAAACAACCGTATGTTGATCATTCTAAACAATAAATTTTCCAGATTATTTTTGTGTTTATTATTTTATTTAGTTAATGGAAAATAGAGATCTACTCGCTCTCATTTTCCATTACAATATCAACAAGTACAACTCATGTTCTAGTTCTATAATATTGCCAGCCAGCTCAATATTAGAACAGATATTAGATTAAGACACTATATGACGATTTTTATTGAAAAAAAATCAACGTTCAAACGGTACTCTCAACCAATTGGTTATAAACAGTAAAAATTCTAATAATTAGTGACCTGAAGATGACAGTAAAACCGTCGAAATATATTATAGTAAAATATATTTTTTAAATGACATTCTTTCTGTTTTTTAATTTAATTAATACACAATATTATTAAAATTAAATATTCAAAGAGAGCTTTCTTATTCATGAAAAAGTTTAATTGTTTTTGGCGAATAATCTTGAATTTTTAATCATTCCTCATGTAAAATTAGAATTTTGTTTTATTAATTTTCTTTTTTGTTTTCCTTCATGTCAAATTTGTTGATCCTTTAAGATGATTTTTAGTTTTTTTTTAATTTCATTCTAATAAATAATTATTTTGAAGACATTTTTACTTTCCTAAAGTGTATTCTACGGTCTATATAATAATTGAAAATAATGATCATATTCATTTTTATTAATTTTGTGAATTGAAATATTTCATAAAGAAATAATTATTTTTTATTTGCGAAAATGAAATCAATTTACAGATTGTTAGGTTTGATACCAAAATTTGAATTCATAACACTAAAATATTATTAATGTAACACAATAACTGGTCTCGAAATCATGGGAATATTTGAAAATAATCGCGGGATTACTGGTTTGGAAATGGAAACTACAACACATATTTTTTATGAAAAATGTCTCATCTTCTTTGAGACAGTCACAAGTACAGCAAAAGAACAATATCTACAAATATAACATAAAAACCACGCTGACCATACACTAGGTAACCTTCACTTACAATAAAATACTTATCCCAACTACATAAACGTCTTCAATTGAATAAATTCAGTTAGTAATTCAAGTGCAACGTAATTCATAGACTAAATTCTACATGAAACACATTTTGTACAGAAGAACCTTTACGTTTTTGAATGAATAGAGGGGTTGTTATAAGTATTAAATTGTTGGAGTTCGGAATCAAATTCGAAGCTGATATTGGCTGTGTGACAACTAATGGACATACAATGATGGTGAAATTGAGTCACATTATCGATCCACTGCAAAAGCTCTGCTACTCATATGGTCTTCATCTAACTGTGATGGATGTACTTTATGGAAAGAAGAAAAACTATGGTTTCTGAAAGTGTCACTACAACAATAAAAGAATCAGAATCTAATCTTTCCAAAGAGGAAGATGAAGAAACCTCTTCATTTATCCTTTGTCTCGAAATATCGCAATTCTCACGTCAATAAGTAATTTATTAACAATCTAAAGTATTTTCAAAAGGATAAAATTAAAAGAAATGATGAAAAAGTTTCGAGAGGTTGTAAAATTGTTTATATGATCACCGTAGATGTACTAAATTTTACTGAACTACATAAAACAGGAGAATAACACTGATGCAAGCGTCAGTCTTATTGATAAAGATTTCGGAATCATGAAAAAATCGTTTCTACTCTGAACCCATTTCAGGTAGCTGTAGCAGCAATCTGCAGATGTGACACTACGCTTTTGACTGCAAAAGCAACATTAAGCTTTCTTCTAGAGGAACTGCAAGCACAATCTCATGTTCTTAGTGAAAGCTTCTGGAATCTCTTCACAGGCAAATTTTAGAACAGCATTATAATCAAGGATCAGTTTTCATTCAATATCTGCACAAGCCACAAACACAGTTAGCAAAAGATTTTTTGTATAAAACTACTCATGCTAGAACAAATGGCTAAAGTACAATGTCTGGAAATAAATTCTCAAGTTCGTTGGAGTTTCAAAAAACACAATAAGTCATCACTGTAATGACCTCTTACATTTATTTAGAATAAATAAAATGATACCGGTTGCTTAGTGGGAACCAGTGCCATCTGGGGAGTTATTCATTATTTCAATACCACCAAATGTTTGGTCTTAACCAATTTATATAAATAAATATAAAAATAATAATAATTAGAGTCAATAATGTATTACATATTTTAATGCAATTACAATAGTATAACCTTATTGTAATTAATAAACTTTCAAATTCAATATTCAACAATTCAAATAAGAAATCTCAATCAGAAAAAATCACACTAGAAATTAACAACATTTTGGTCAAGAAAATCATCACTCTGATTACAAATCCTACCTAATGTTACCATTCCGATCAATCGTCACAAAATTAACTATATCCATATTCAAACAGAATTTTTAAACAATCTTTGATTAATTCCGTTATAAGTATTAGAATTATATAGTTTGTTATTTTTAATATTTAATATAATTGTTTCACGTTCATATTTATTCTTATTCATTCATTTCCAAGAGTAAATTCACTGAATTATTATTATTCAGTTCTACAATCACTATCAAAAAGCCATCTTACAATGGAGCACCGACTACAAGAAGTTATCGTTGATGCCTTTTCAATTTCAATTACAATACCTACAACAGAGTCGGCATACTATTCAACTCTGATTAATGATGAGCTTAAAATTGCTGTCAAGTCATGGAAATGAGGATTCCATTTAGAGAGTGGGTATCAATATTTGTTGACAATTGATCCTACATCTGCGGAATTGGAATTAGTTTTCTTTTCCGCAGGATACTTATACAAAAAGATGCACTCTAATTTGCATGATAATACTCTTGACAAATTATCTTTCCTTCTCTTAAATCTTTCGTGAATTAGATTGTTGTGCCATAAATAAAAGTTATTTAATGTCAGCAACTTTATATTATTGTAAAACAAATTTATATCCTTTATAATTATTTGTCTTTATACAAGATTGTGTTTTCAAAAAAAATTGATTCAGGGGTTTCGGAAGTAGTATTGTCTGATTTCTAAATATTAAGGGATTGATCTTTTAGATCTATCTTAATGATATATCTGTACTTCAGACGCGGAAATTTATATAAGTATTTTAAACATAAGTCGATTAGCGATGATTTAATTCACAAAACACACAATTTTTAGTTAAAGTAATTAAACTAAATGCTGTTTTCCTATCACCATTTCAAAAAGTTGAAAATATATGAAACTAAACGATATATCAATGAATGACGAAAACGTATATTAAATTCCGGGATTGGAATAAATGTAATACCGAAATCGCGGGATCGAAAATATGCTCCGGGATTGGAACCCCTAACAATAACATATTTTTGAATATATTTTTGATGAACAATTTTTCTTTTGTACAAACCTTTTATACATATAGATAATGTAATATTATTTATTTTACTTAATGTATTATTTGTTTCATTGGAATTTACAAAACAAGTTATAACTTTTTCACCAGTTTCTCCTTAGCACAGCATCTATTAGCAAACAGAACAACCTTTGTGGGAACTGTGAGACAAAGCTCAAGCATTTTGTCAAGTGCTCATCGAGAAAAGAAATCTATTCATCATTCCACATATTTTTCTTTGGAAAACAAAGATGTACTGACAGGGTCTTACCAGTGCAAGCCTTACAAGAATCTCATTCTTCTTTCCACCTTTCATAAATCCACGCGTGTTGATGAAGAAGGCAAGAAGAAGCTTGAGATTGTTAAATTCTATTACAAAAACAAAGTTGGTATAGATTCTTTGGATAGTATATTGCGAGCTTATACCACAAAGGCTGCCACCAGAAGATGGCCGGTCGCAGTGTTTTACTATCATCCTATGCAAGGACGCTCTCAATGCTCATGTACTTTTCAAGGAAGCCACCGGCTTCAGAATCTCTCGAAGCGACTTTATTTTTCAGTTGGATAAGTCTCTTTGTAAAAGGAAAGATTCCATCACAAATTCCAAGAAGAAACTTGTTCAGACACAGACAAAACGCAAACGAAGAATGTGCTCAGAATTAACTTGCAAAAATGGCACAGTAATCGTGTGATTCGAGTGTTCTAATCCATGCTGTGGCAATCATTTGGCTTCTACAATCCATTGTCTGAATTGCATGTAATATACACAGTTGTGTTAGTATTCTTAACAATCATCATTATTATTGTGAAATATTACAAATTTAAATTAAAATTAATTAAATAAAATATTATGTAATCAAAAATTTTGAAATTTTCTAAACTTGTATGACATAACTATTACGGGGTCGAAAACAGAGTTAACCTTTGACTCTCCTTTTATTTGGTAAACCTTGTATGTGAGTATTTTTTTTAGTTTATTAAATGTATTTTAGAGTAGAATCTTTGTCTTCTTACATGGCGACCTAAGCTAATTTCCCAAATCACATGATTTTGGAAGCGTTCAATGGACAAGACATCAACGAATTTATAACGGACTGAATTAGATTCTTTGAAATTTCCGAATTTGAAGGAGACGTCCAGAATACAGTCGTCGAGGGACTATTTAATTTTAATTTTTAATTTACAAAGCTGTAAATCCAAAGATCACTGAATTCAATGAATGGTTGAAAGCGGCTTTTGAGAAATTCTCTTCATTAATTCAGGATTTCATGAATTTATACAATTAAGTAAAAGGATATGATCCAGTGGTACTGTTTTTTTAGAAGATCGATTCAATCGTGACAAACTGTTGTCTCACAAATGTAATAAAGAGGAATTAACGTCCTATTTAATGGGTCATTGTGTGAAAAATGTTGAAACAAAGAAAGAGCTAAAAATGCGCGACGCGACGAAAATCGAAGACATTAAAAGTTTTATCAAGAAAATGGAATATGTTCTAGAAGACAATGAAGTAGCAGTCTTCAATAGAAAAGAAACTTTTGCCCAGATGGTGAAAAAGAAAAGAAACTTTCAGAATATATCGACAAATAACATCTCGAGAAACATTTCAAATGAGAGAAAAAATTATGTAAATTCAAAGATTTAGAATCAAAAAGAAGAAATCAAATGCTTCAACTGCAAAAAAGAAGGACATTCCTATAAAACAGTATCGGGCAACCTTTTTCGCGTTGCGGCGCCCTAAACTTAAAACCTATTTTCGCGGCGCACCTGTGGGACTCACAATAAATTTACTTGTAGATAATTACAATAAATAAATAAATATCATTAAAAAAATTTTTAGTTTTGAGAGAATTTAGAATACATAATAGAAGAGCGTTTCTTAATAATGTTTATTTAAAATTACATTGAGTAAAAAGTGAGTGAGAATCTCTCTAAAAATAAATTATAAGCACAGGATTCTTGCACCACAACAAATTATTTTTCATTGTTTTTTAACCAACAGATTTTACTGTTTAAGAAACTTACTATGTGTTTCACAACGATGCGAAAATACGACTAATATTACTACAGTAATACTTTGATGAAAACTCCGAAATGTATCATTTGTATTTTTTTCATCTTTTCTAGCCATATACGTGCATCAACAGAAAGAAATGATATCACTTTTATTCAAAACTAGTCGACAATTCCGCTACGTTGCAAAGCGAAGCAGCTATACAGATCTTAACAATAACAATCTGACTACCCTTATCTGTTCACTCATAAAATATTTTTTAAAACATTTTCTTTTAATTCGACCAAAAGTTCAATAACTAAAGATTTTAAATATTTTACAAAAAAGTTCCCGGTGCCCCCAGAATTTTTGGCGGCACACAGGTTGCCCGATACTTCTAGCGAAACTGCAACCAAAATCAAATGCTATGCGAGCTGCCTAAAAGAACTGACCAAACATATGCTGTCCATAGTGCAAAAAGACAAGAAATTTCAGTTTCCAGTGTTTTGAAAAATAACAAGGTCAAAGTGGTTGTTAGGAACGACATTTTGGTCGTATAAGTGTCTCCTGTTTCTTCCGATATTTAAATAACGAAAAAAATACGACTGGATTTAAATAATTTATTAAATTACAATTTTTGAATTTTTTTCACAAAATTTTCTGTTTGTTTAAACAACTGTTTTTATTTGAGGATACTTTTATTATTTCTATTTTTAACCGTTTATTATAAATATTGATATGGATATAGATATAGATATTAAATAACACTAATAATTATTTAAATGTTGAGAATTAAAATATCTTATAAATTATACTTATAAATCTTACATCCCCCTTTTTTTAAGATTTTTAATTTCACAACGTTACGAGTGAATAATTTGTTTTCGGAGTTACGAAGTATGTAGCTCCTATCGTGGATTTTGTTTATGATTGTATATGCACTTTCGTCCTTGTCTTGGTGCTTGTCTCGAATCTCTTTCTTTATTCAAACCAACTCCCCTGTCTGAAAATGTCGACGTGTTATTTCGGTGTTCTTCATTTGATTCCCTCTATTTTTTTCTAATATCTACCGGTGGCATCTTGTTCATTGATAATCAACCCGAAAGGTTAATCTGCCTTCCAAATACTACTTCTGTGGGACTTAAACCTGTCGTTTTCTGTATTGTGGCGTTCAAACTAAATTCTATTTCAGAAAATAATGTATCTTGTAATATATTCCTGATCTGTGGGCAAACGTACCCTTTCTTTACACAACTAAATTCGCCGCATACATCATCGTCATTTGCATTCCTGCATCGGAGTCATCTGCACCGACCATGGTTTCAACAGGGGTTCTTTCACTAGCGGCCTCCCCCCGCGCTTATCAATTAAGTGAACGTCTCCGCATGCCACACAAGGCACCACACCGCCACACACACACCGCACCACACACCGTACCACACCACACACACCGCCCTTTCGGGACTTCAAGAGTTAGTATGTCAGCCATTTTTTGGTTGGCTGACGGACCCATTTATAGATTCATCAGCTCACCTGGCGGACTTACACTCTACCGATTCATTCGTCCATTATTTATATCCCGGCTATCTCACTTCACTCCCGTTTCTATAGCTTCCAACCCACCTTTCGTGTATCGGAATCGTATAGAGGTCGCTCCCTGGGACCAATTGTACAGATCATTGGTAGCCGATGTTGCACTCTTGCCAGTACATGATTCCACCCATTTCCATATATGTAATCTATTAGACAGTGTAAAACTTGTATGTTATTAGCCTTTGGCTTCGTAATCGTTCCGAATCACTGCTTTCTATACAGACTATTCCTGATAATCCATATAGATTGCTCCCTGGGACCAGTGATCGGGTTAGTGGATGCTTGAGACCAGTTATATCCCTAGTCTTTTCGCACCTTGCGTACCAGACAGCACTTAAGTGAACACATAAGTCCGATAGACAGTGTGAACCAATGGGTCGCCGGCCCATTGGAGGCCGCAATTACCGTTTCCTCATATAATATTCCTAAGAACGACCGATGTATTATAGACATATGTTGGTTATCCCTATCCAGTGTCCTATTGCTTGAGGTGTTAGCGCCTCACATTCGATTTTGACTGATCCTCAAGTTCTGTAATCTGTTAGTTATCAATGTCAATTAATACTCAATCTAATCGTTCCAATTTTATTATATGAGGAGCCGAAGCTCCTCCTGCCTGTATCGTTCTGAATTGTCTTTCTATGATTCCGTTAGTATTGTGGTGGTATGGGCTGGAAAATATTAAGGTAGTGCCTACTTCTGCCGCTAGGTCTGTCATCTTCTTAGATATGAAGCTCTTTCCACAATTCACATGTATTTCTTTAGGTGAGCCAAATTTCATAATCCAGTTCTTATTGATGATGTTTACAATTGTGTTTTCTTCTTGCGTTGCATATGCCGTCAGAACTATGTATTTACTGAGGTGATCAATAATAGCGATAATATATTTTTCCTTTTTTAAGTTTCTCTAAAAGGCCCGCAGATGTCAATGTAAATTTTCTCGAATGGTTCGTCTGATTGTGTCTTTATTGTTTCTTCTTTCATTTGTGTTGTAGTGTTTTTGTCTGTTGGCATGAAATACAGCCTTCAATTGTATCTTTTACGATTTTCCCCATTGTATTCACGTTGAAATTGTTCTTGATGTATTTTTCAGTTTTTTTCCGCACCTGCATGACATAATAATTTATGGATGTGTGTAATAAATTCTATTTTCTTGTTATCTGGTATCCATATCTGTTCCTCTTCCGTATAGACGCTAAATCCTTGACGATAAACCGTCCCCCGTCTACTAACTCTTTAATCTTCTCGATAACCTTGTCATTTTCCTGACAGGATGAGATCATTTTTATTGGAGACGTCGTTAATTTTCGTATTTTCATTTTGCGTTTCTTGGCGTCTTCGTGCTCCATCATACATTGTGTACACATACCACAATCTTTTCTTGATAACTTGTCCGCGTTCCCGTGTTGTGAACCTTTCCTGATTTGCATGTCAATGTCTAAACTGCTGAGGTAGTTGAGCCAAGTCTGAAAATGTTCCGTGATCGGTTTCCTTGTATTCATCATAAACGTTATAGCCTTGTGGTCCGTCCTAAGGATGAATCGTTTCCCCTACAGATAATGCTTGAAATGATCACAAAAATAGTAAGCAGTTTGTTTATGCAATGTCCTTTCTCATGGCTATTCATTGCTTTCGACTCGTACGCGATCACTAATTCCCGTCCTAAAAAATCAGTTTCAGACAGTACCGCCCCAATGGTATCGAAGCTGGCGTCAGTGTCTAATATGAATTCTTTCTTTAAATCTGAGAACGTCAGTATCGGTGCTTTCATTAAAGCTTTCTTCATTTCTTCAAAAGCTGTCTCGCCTGATTATTCCCGCACATACTTTCCAGGGCTCTGGATTTTCTTGCATAGTCTTTAATGATTCCTCTGTAGTAGTTACAGATTCAAAGAAAACTTCGAATACTCTTGATGTATTTAGGTCTGGTGAACGTTCTGATAGCATCTATTTTGCTGGGATCTGTCTATATTCCATATTTATTAATTATATGTCCTAGAAATTAGACTTCTTTTCTCAGGAATTTGCACTTGTTGGGATTCAAACGGAGTCCCGCGTCGCTCACTCTCTCGATAACTTCTTCTAGGACTGTATAGTGTTCGTCTAATGTCTCTGCGGCCACTAAGATGTCATCTAAGTATACTGATGCCCCAATCTTTATTGTTGCGAGTATTTTCGTCATACCTTTTTGAAATGTACCGGGGGCCGCCGCTATTCCAAATGGCATTCTTATGAAACAAAATTAGCCCGATTTTGTCGAAAAGATTGTTTTTTCTTGTGACTCCGATACGTTACCCAAGTTTATTGTACTGAAGTATTTTGTCCTTTTATCAGGTATCCATCATCTCTTCCGCATTGTGAAAAGCTTGTCTTTCCGTAATTTGATTTAGCTGTCGGAAGTCTAAACATAATCTCACATCTGCACTTTCTTTCTTACACACGCATACTAATGGTGTATTCCAAGTGGAGTTACACTTTCGAATGATTCCATTGTCGAACAGGTTTTTGATTGTTACTTCTATTTTACCCTCTAAATGCATCGGTTGTCGCAGAGGTTTTATATATATGAGTCCACCCTTGGTAACAATCTTATGAGTTATTAGTTTTTTACACCCTATATCCCATTTATTCGCCGTGAAAACACCCCTGTGTCTGGAAATTATATCCATCAATTGAGGAGACTTCTCCAGGTTTATAGTCATCCTTATTTTTTCCATTCTGTCCTCATTCGTTATTCTTTGTCCAAATCTTTGTCTAATTTTCATTGACACTCAGCCTACCAGTTTTTCATTTTACGGGTGCCGGATGGATTGTCATTTTCGACATCTTGAAATCAGATCCTTGATATCCGCGTTTGAGAGACCTATTCCTTGCTTCACATATAGATATCGCATTCTGTTTGCGCCTAAGTGACACTTATCATGAAGTTGCTACAGCTTGAGTAGATCGTCCGTAACTGATAAAAAACAATTACTTCGTTTTAATTGTTTGGGATTCTTTTCAACTCGTCCATCTTGTTATATTCACTATTAACAAACTAGATCTTTAACTCAATCTCGTACTCCGGACACAGTTCCTTGATCATAGACAATCTTCGTTTTATTAAAAGCCCACGTGAAGCCTTGGTATTTAATTTTTCGCAATCTGAGATTGTTGCAGTTACCTACGAAACTACTGACTTATTATCCGATTTTACAATGACGCTCCTTAAACCCCATTTCACACATAAATTTAAACCCTTTACAGCTGATTCTAGCTCTGCTACATTAATATGTCTAGAATCATCAGTTTTCTCAACCATGATGCGTCCTCAATTATGTTCTCGTTGACTTCTAACGCCGCACCAATAGCTATTGAACTTGCATCGCACCATATAATACCTTCCCTGCTGATATCAATAGCCCATAAACTTCTGCAAGGATCACTCTCCTTCACTGTCTTTAAAACCCATTTAATCTTTTCGTCTATCTTTTCATTCCACCTT
This sequence comes from Girardia tigrina, assembly GCA_001938485.1. Classification (NCBI taxonomy): domain Eukaryota; kingdom Metazoa; phylum Platyhelminthes; order Tricladida; family Dugesiidae; genus Girardia; species Girardia tigrina. The sequence continues at coordinate 16,564 of MQRK01170660.1, forward strand.
CCTTCACTAAGTCGTTTAAGGTATGAACATGACGGACGTAGTCAACTAGCTACCGGATGTATTCCTACTAATTGTCTGTATAACGAATATAAATCACGACGTGAAATTGATTCCGCATCTAGCTCATTCCTGACCTAATTGTATCTCATCCATCTCATGTTGGTTCTTAAAGACTTTCATTCCTAAAACTCGAACTTCGCTGCCGTGTGACAGATTTTCAAGTTTCTTACACTTGAGACAAAAGTTATTGAACACTTTTTCTATTTCTTCAACAGAAAGGAAACCTTCATGTACATAAATATCATCAATATAAGAATCAGTTTTTTCACGCATCTTGGTGTCAGAGTTTAGAATCCACCTAATTATTTCGGTCATTATATTTGGGGCAATGTTTAAACCAAAACCCTCCTAGTTAAAGCATATTTCTTGTTATTAATGATACAAGATTGGTAACGCCACATCTCCTTATGAACATGAATCGGCATGTACGCCTCTGACAAATCAAGCATTGAGAAATTTGAATCCCTACATCGCCAATCGCAGAGCTTTTCTAAACATATGTCCGCTGAACCACTATAAACGTCCACGTAATTGTTTAATTTTCTAAAATAAAAAATGAGTCTTATCTTGTACTTATTATCCTGTAATATTCCAAATATTCCTATTGATTTACCCATTTATTTCTCATTGTACTCGATTAGATAACCCTTTTCTACCCAACCGTCTAAAATTTTCAACGTTGCAACATTTTTTAAATTGCTATCCTTAAAAACTGACTGACGATTCGGAAGATGGCTAGGCGCCTCACTCTTCCAGTTCCATTTAATCGACCAATTTTCCTTTAACTCAATCTCAAAATCATGCTTTTTTATGCTAACAAGATACGCATTCGATGCAGAAAAACTCAAACCACTATCTGTCCCTTTAACTCCTACTTCACCAAACTCAATAACACTCTTATTAATTCTCACGCCGCCAAATTTACCTATGACATCCATACCTATTAAGTTTCCTAGACAATACGGCAAATGTTCCATGACCGAGCATTCCACCTTAACAATCCTGCCATTTATAGTCAGCCGCACTTCATCAGAACTCACTCTAACACCCTTTTCATTCGTCAAAACCATACTTTCTCCGTCAGAAAATAACATGCAATCACTAACTAACCCTTTTAAAACAACCGTTTTCGAACAACCCGAATCAATCAACGCTATGGCCGACCTGTCATTTACGGTGATGATCATCGTCGGCAATGCCGGCAACTGTGAAGAGAGAGCCGGCGCCTACACACTCCCCTGTTTGTTTCCCGACCGACAATATTTTGCGATATGATCCGGTTTCTGACATTTTTAGCATATTGTATGTCTGCTTGATTGCCACTGAGAACCCTTATGATAATTCCTTTTCTTCGAATCGGTGTTTCTCTCACGATAAACATAGGGTCCTTTATGAAGATTTGCTCTGAATTAATCGAGTTATCCCTGACCTCGGGAACTCCCTGTTTCTTTTTTGTTGTTTCCGTGTTGTATTGTTGTCATTGAACCCTGTAATAAACCCTTTTTAATCCCCAAATACCTGCGGCTATGCTCGATCATTTCGGTCAGCGGTTGGTCACCGGCCCGTTCCAAATCCACCTGCAACTGGAAAGGCAGTCCAGCAATGAAGGCAGCCTTTGTTAGATCGTCGATCTTTGATGCTAACGTCTTCACTTGAGATGCATATTCATCGATAGTCTCGTCCTCGTGATACTGTAAGTTTGTCAATTGTGATTAGACGCAGAGCATCTAATCAGGCCGAACGAATTGTTTAATATCTTGAAGAGCCGATCGCAGCTGCTTTGCGTCTTCTCGTCCGATTCCATGTAGATGTTCAATGCAACCTCCGATAGTAAAAAAGGGAGGTACGGGGCTGGATCAGTAATCTTCTGGATTTTTATAACCATTTCAAATTTCTTCTACAAGAGCTCGAAGGTAATACTTCCATCAAATTTTTCCAAAAACTCAAAAACGATCTTCATATCATTCATCATGCCTGGATAGCTTGTAACACGTGAAAAGGTTATTTTCAAAAACACTGTTTAATCGATAATATTCAAACAAAATATTTATCAAAAAAATATATTAAATATTTTAAATAATTAAAATATCTAATATCCAACAATTTTTATGCAGAAAAAAATTAAAATAATTCTTTAAGTAAAATTATTAATTTCAGACAAAATAATATTTAGTTTAACAAAATTTGGAATTAAAAAATTATAAATATTATAGTATTTGTTTTATTTGATTAAAAATTTATTTTTTTCAAAGCTGATAAAAACTACTATATAAACATCAGCGAATTCAGTTTTAGTTTCCATCATAAATTTCTATTTACAACAGGCAGAAAGAAAATTTACACAAGTAAAGTTAATATTATTTCTGTACTTGATTTTTTAAAACCATAAGTATCCCATATGAGAGAAAAATGTTCTAATTAATAATCAATCCATCGTTCGTTTTAGAGATTCATAGTTTTTACTGAAATATGTTAACTCGTACGAAATATTGATTTGTGTTTGTGTTCTGTCCTCAAAGAATTGAATTATTATTATTATTCTACGTGTTAATTTTTTTTATTTGAAAATAGAGTTTTAATAAAGAGATTGTGTTTGCTTGTTCATATATTTGTGCTGGATGTATTTGAAAGTAAAGTGATTGAAAAATGTATTTGAAAGTAAGATTGAATCAATAGTTAATTATGAAAAACCGAAATGTTTAAAAAACCTAAGAATTTTTCTGGGATTATAAAATTATTATTGTAAGATTATCAAGGATTATTCTAAATATTCAAAGAATTTGGAAAGTTTAATCACGTGTGCTGGTGCAGGACTGCTCCACCACAGCTTGACATTGAGTGTCATCATCAACAACAGATGGTCGTCCAGTGCGAGATTGGTCTTCAAAATTTACGTCGCTTCCTGAGAAACGCTTGAACCACAATTGTGACACATGAACACTGACTGAACTTTTGTTTTCTATTTCACATATTTCCCGGGCTGCAGCAGCTGCGTTAAAACCTTTTTTCCAGTAATGTCGCAAAAGAACTCGAATTCCTTATTTTTCACTCTCCATAATCTGATAAAAATTAACAAACAAACTTTTAATGAATAAACTAACATTATACAAAAAGTTTCGTAATGTAATACCATAATTGTCGCCAGACTCTCAGGTTGCTCCGCGAATCGAACGGAGGCAGCAGGGTTACGCAGCAGTATTTTTTCACTCGAGTGCTGGGCTCATATTGTGTTTAGTTCGTTTAATTTCGGCACGAGAGAGATGGTACATTGATTGATGATTCCGTATTGATTCAACGTTGATTAACGTTGAAACGATCTTGTCTATCGAATAACATTTGTTCCTCCAGTGGGATTCCTTTAACTGATTGAATCTTATGTCTCAGTGAATCCAGTGACTCAGTTTTCTCCACCGATATTTTAAATGATTCATAATTTGAAATATGTGGCTTCACATCCATTAAATTGATACTGATAAACTGAATTTTAACATTAACTACTTGGAATGATAGACTTACTACTGAACAAACTTCCTATCTTACATTATCGAGATACAATTGAAAATTGTGACTTTTCGGCGTATTTATAAACGGATTCATGCACATAATGGAAGGGAAAGTGATAGTAGTATTTCTCAGCATAGAAAAAACTGTTTGAATAGTATCGTTGATGTAGGTACTTTAAAGATTTTGTGTCCACAATTTAATAATTAATTGGAGAGCGTGATGATCAAATCCTTTGATCCTAAAATCAATTTGAAAAAAACACCATCTTCTCCAAATTTAACTATTTTCATTATTATTTCACTTAATATTCTCTAAATGAAAATAATAAATAAAAATAACTTTTAATTTGTACATTAATTAATTATTTCGACATAAGCTGTAGGGTTACATTCAGATGATAGAAAACTGTATTTGTATATCGACCATTGGTAGAATATAATTATTTTTCTTATAATAATAGAAAAAAGTCCCAAATTTAATTAAGAATTAATTATTTTATTTTGTTGATAGAATTACCAAAATATAATGTTACATTAAAAGTTCAAAAATAACTATTTGAAAATATATTATTTATAATTAATAATGCTAATATATTTCAGATAAATATTTTTTTATTAATCATTTTCTCTTTTATTAGAAACTAATTGGAATTTTTAGAAATATAAACTAATCTTGTTTGAATAAACTAATTAAACGAAATTCGGCAAATAATTTATTTGGTTATTCTGCGTTGATTCAAGGAAAGAGAAATGGCCTCTTCGTCGCCACATTCGAGAACCATATGAAGCAATAACAACATTAGATATATTATATATAATGATAAGAAATTATTTTTCCTTGTAATTTTTAATAATATTAATTTGTTCTAAAAGCTTTAAAATAAAATCATAATTTAAGTTAAATTTGTTTTAATTTCTCATCGATCTTACATTAAATTTACAAACTTAATATTTTGTGCACAACCAGCTTAATATTGAGATACGTATCGAAGACTTTTGTGACCCTTGACAGAGGAGTTATGGGTACTTAAAAATGATTTAACGGAAAACTAAAAAATGACCGTCAAATGTAATAAAGTATTGTTCAAATTAATTTTTCCATCCTCGAAAATTTAGAAAAAGTAAACTGATTGCTAATAGTAACTTTTTTTTACCATAAATCAATTTGAGAATTCGTCATAATCACCTTTAACAAACTGTGTTCTGAATTTTAGAATGTCAATTTAAAACATTTGTATTATTATATTCAAATCCCATTCTGTCCTGCCAAAAAGACAAAGACACCTCATTGATTTATTGTAAATAAAAGTAACTTTTGCGATTACAAGAAAAATATATCTTTATAATGGTTACCGTGAGAGTAAATGATAATAAATAGATGAACAATTAATTGTAGTTGTTTAAATAATCGTAGAAATTAGGGGGAAATTTGAGTCAAGCGGAAGATTTTTTGAGGAAAATAAATTCTTATTTATTATCAAGCCTTGTTTTCTGATTTTGTCACTATAAGCTATCGCGGCATATGAAGACTTTAAAAAATGTTCCTGATTTAGACGGACGCGAGAACATGACCATGTGGATCGAACGATTCCGTGAATGCGCTGAAACGCTTCACGAAGTTAAACAAGCAATACTGCCACTGGCTCTATCAGGAGAGGAAGCGGTTGTTTACCGAGGGTTTAGCGAACCAACGAGAAAAGATTTCGAAAAGAGCGCTGCAGCACTCACTGAGACGGATAAAACGAAAATTGAAGCAATCGACAAATTTCAAAATCCTTCATGCATTAAACATTTAAGAAATTTCTTGGGGCTAACGAACTATTATAGAAAAGTTTTGAAGGATTATGCAAAATATTCCAAAATACTGGAAGGGCTATGTGGAAAAAATAAAGATAAAAAATTGACATGGACAAAGGAATGTGACGAAGCATTTCAGACATTAAAAGACAAAATGAAAAAAACACCGATCCTAGCATATCCAGATTTCGATAAGGAGTTTATACTGGATACAGACGCAAGTTTTGATGCAATCGGGGCAGTACTTGTACAGAAGGATGCATACAGAAGGGAAATAGTAATTACATATGGATCCCACAAGATGAACAAACACGAACTAGGATACTGTATTACAAGAAAAGAATTATTGACAATCTATTACTTTACCCAACACTTCAAACATTTCTTATACGGAAAGAAGTTTCTACTTAGAACGGACCATAAGGCCATCACATTCAT
>MQRK01170710.1:4650-24982 GCA_001938485.1 Girardia tigrina
GATGATTAGGGACGATGGGTGGATTGCCTTTGATTAGTCTTTTCTTTTGTTATATTTTAATAAAGCAATGTAAACATATAATTTGTTCATGTTCTTTTAACTTAAATCTCTGATGTAAAAATGATAAAAATGATAATAAGAAATATAGTAATCAAATAAAAAAACATGTTGAGGAAAAAATAAGATGATCATTAATTAAATAGAAGTAGCATAAGCCGACTTTCATAGACTTAATATATTTAAATATAATGTAGAACCCAGTAGGTACTTCATCAGATTCACTGGCGAGATAAAAGGGCCAGATGGGGTTGATGGGGTACGATATGGATCTCTAATAAGTGTGAGTTAGAGACACTTAGAGGAGAGACATATCTAAATAATATGTTGGGTCAAAATAAACTAAGATGCTAAAGCATAACATGAAACACATAAATTTGAATTAATAAAATTAAAATAATAATATAAAATCCAGCACCAACAATATCATCCCCAACAGTTGTTTTAGGATTGTGTTTTTCCCACTCCGATGGAAGATTGATATTTTAAAACGTCGGATTATCTAATCAATTTAAAATTAAATTAATATATCATAAATAATATATTGAAAATATTTTTTTAATGATTAAAATTATTTTGTAATTTAAATTATAAATTATTTTGTGATAGAATTGTAAATGAAATTGTAATTTAAATTTGTTTGAATAATAAGACGTTTAGAAATAGAATTAAAAATTTATCAGTCAAGAACGATGACTAGCTACGAATGTTATGTGGAGAATTTTCCTAGTGGCTATTCAAATTGTGATATCAATAAATGTATAAAAATTCCAATTAGTGTTCTTCAAGTGATAATTCGATTTATTTTTAACTTCCAATACAATTTCGTTGAATTTCGGTTTTTTTTCAAAATTACTTATATCTTCTTCAAAAAAAATTTTTAGTTCTTCCAATTTTCGTTATTCTTCGGCGTTAGATTTCTTTAAAAATTCGAATTTTAACATACGCTTTTGTCCGATTCCTTTCATTTGTTTTCTTTTACTTTGACTCTCATAAAAAAACATTTTGACAAGTTTCTTCTTTCTGTTTGAGTTTCTTGGCGTTGTTGATAGGTTTCTTGGAGGGACATGTTTTCATTATCTCATGATGAATTCTATCTTATCGAGTTACTATTTATACTAGTGAAATCATCTGCATGATCAATGGATTCAATGTCACTGTAAACCTTTTTAAAAGTGCTTGATGTGCAATCGTTGGACATAGACAAATGGGAATACCGATCATTGTCACGTAAAATACATTGTTCTTTATCAATTACAAGATGGTCGTTTGTTGGAAAAGAAACTTCATCTGTCGGAATATCCAAAACTTTATCAACTTTTAGAGCATTTTTGGCGATATTGGAAAGTCCATAAGCTTTATCAAATGAATTCCCTCACGAATTCTTTTGGCAAATAAGTTGCTAAAGGAATTTAAAAAAAATTTTCTCTATTGGAAAATATAATTCAATTGGATTAATTTTACTGAATAAGATGAGAGATCGGAGGTGTCAGCTCCATGTCCCTTGGCAGATCAAACATTTTTTATTTATTTTATCGTTTTTTTATTAACTTACTTTCATCTCTGTTTGTTTATCTTCAAAATTTTGTAATTTGTAATCGATTTTTCATCAACTTTCGGTGGTTCAATTGAGGCAATATTTTTTTAGATGTGTAATCCAGATGATAAAACATGAATCTATTGAAAAATTACTATCTGAATTAGGAAGGCTTAGTGTAAATTTTCGATTTGCTGAATAAGTTAATGTCTTAATTTAAAAATTTTTGCAAAAATTAAATAATAAAAACAGAGTTTAAAATCAAAAAAATTTTAAAGTTGATATATTTCAGTTGACAGTTTTAAAATAAAAATTTTAAAAGAAATAATACAATTAATATAAAGTTTTTGCGTAAATTTATATATCAAGCTGCTACAAAAGTCTTTTACGAAATTAAATAGTTTTCTACAAATTAATTTTAAAATTAGATGTTATATAAATGTAAAAATTAGTCTTATTGTGTTTAGAATATTTTTTTAAAAATACATAATAATAAATATTTTTAAAATTTTATAAGTTGATTGCATCTTACTTAAATGAAATAAATTAATTTTATAGGTAATAAAATTTTTAAAAGCATTCTAAAAATAATAAAAAAAGTTTTAAAAGTTTTTACATATTCATTGGATTTTATTTAATGGAATAAATTAATTTTATTTGTCATATAATTTTTAAAAATACATTTTACAAATAATAAAAATTTGATATAGTAAAAAGTCAAAAATAAGTTATAGAATATAATAAATTATTTTTAAAGTTTAAAACGTTTTTTACAAAATGAAAGTAAAATAAAATTTATGAGGCGAGTTGAAAATTTTAATTAACGGAAATTTGTTTGAAAAATAGAAGTTGCCATATTAATAATTTTTTTTGGTGTTAAAATGAATTCTGATATTGATGTGGCAACCACTTCTCACATGGTTGATTAATTAGTCATTTTTGTATCGCAACATAATAATCAAAATTTTTAATAATGGATTGTTTTAAGGAATTTATTAGTAAAGCAGTTGTAGAAATAAATCTTAAAAAAACCCACGTTGTGGTCCGGAAGACTGCAAAGGGTAGCCATGCTCCGGGGCACTTAACTGTGGCGGGACCCGTCCGCACCGGATTTGGGTGGAACTGCGTGTCCCCGTCGTAATCAATCGGAACTGACCTCGCGTCATACTCAGTGATTATCGACTTCCAGTCCTCATTATCGTCATCCAAGGTTGAGAATGACTGATGGAAATCATTATCAAATCTATCGATTGATTTACCGACAGCATTTCGCACGTCGATATCCATTGAGACTTGTAAGAGACAGATAGAAAAAGGGAGATAGAAATAAAAAATCTATAAAATTTCATACGAAGTTTTATTCTATTGAATATATCACAGTTAAAACAAATACGCAGTTAAAGCAGATTTTAGCACAACCATTTAATTTTTTTGTCAAGATTTTTTTTAATTCACTCTACAGAAGCACCACACGGGTTATTTGAGTTATCTCTTAAAAAACTGTTTTCTTTACAAGCTAATTCGCCGAGATTAAAATGTTTATAGAAATTGTAAAACAATTGAATGGAAAAGATGTTGGAAAGTGGATCGATTGGTGCAAAATCATTGCCGAAGCTTAGAATGAGGATTTGACGAAAGTGATACCGATGCTGCAAAAAGTAATTTCAATTAGCTAGAAGCAGTGTTGAAGGAAGTATTTCAAAACAGGGACGTTTATGTATTTAAGGATTTGAAGCGAAAAAACTGAGATGGTAAAGAGAGCACCCAAAGCCGGCTGAATGATATGAAGCTTTTATGTTTGAATTACGGTATCACTGATTAAATACTATAAGGCTATTTTACGTCAGCTCGTTTCCACCAAACATGAAGGAAAAAATATGGACGCTGATCGAATATCGGGAAATGAGTTTGAATCGTATCGCTATAACAGCAGATTGGATTGTCGCATTATGTGGGCGATGTAATTGTACATGAAAATATAATATCAATTGCCGAAGTGCGAAAATGTTTGGAGAACTTTGGGTTCGTTTGCAATGAGCCAGAAAACCAAGTACCACGACAATGCTAGAGTAACGATGCAGGATAAAAAGAACAATTTGCTGTAGAGAAAAATAAACGCTATTAATAAATTTGAAAATTAAACGATGACGAAGGAAAAAGTGTACTCTGCTCAACGTAGGTTAGCTAAGTGCTACTCTGTGTGTGGATGGCTGAGAGTATCAGGTTGATATTTAAAACAAACGTGTGATTAAAATGAGTACAACCACCCGGTTTTATGGTTGGTAGAGACTATAATGAAAGATCTAATAGATAGAATTGAAGAGGAAAATCTTATGAAAGGCATATGGAAAGTGTCGATGTCGGCTAAAAGGACGATATGGTATGACACAAGTAAAATGGCGACCGGGTGTGTTGTCAAATGTGATGGAAATATAATCAAGGACGGGAGTATACTCAGAAAACAGGATGACACATAAAGATGTCACATAAATGTAGCAGAATTAAAAGCGGTGATAAAATGGTTAAACAAGATTGTTAAATGGAATGTGAAGGAGTTCGATATTATGATGAATTCCCAGGTAGTGGTTTTGTAGTTAAATTAAGTTGCTGTAGAGACAAAAGAATCCAGGTGAGCGGGATCAATAAAATGTTGTTCAAACAGTTTTCTTTTCTGTATCATTATGTTTAAAATAATGAGATAAAAATTATTTAATTCAGAAAATTAACCCCCTTTACCGCACAGTGGATCATATATGATCTAAAATAATTTTTTATTGTTTTATTATTTTAACTGTATAGCTTTTCATACATGAACCAAACTGTTTGTTTGGTTATTCTACATGAAAAAATCATTTTTTTTAAAATAAAAACTACGTATTTCTTTATTTCTATTTTCCTATATCATATATTTTTTGTTAAAATTAAAAACAATCATTCAATAAAGGGTTAATTAAAATTAATAAATTTAAAAATAATATCGCAAGCATCAAATTCAAAATTAATTTGTAAGAAATCTCCAACCCCATTTGGAATGTGTTCCGATCTCGTATATCAATTTATATGTAATGGGTGCAGTGACACACATATTGGAGGGACATCTCGTCCTTTGTGTAGGAGAATTTAAGAACATGTGGGTAGAACTGATATTGCTTGTATATATTTTATATTTCTTTTATACATATTCTGCAACCATTTGTTGGAAATTACTTTAATGAACTGAATTTTAAGGACGAGTCAAAGTTTATAAAGTATAATAGGATATGCAGCAAGAAGAGGTCTACAAGTGTGTCATTCTCTCATCTACTAGCGAAATATCAAAATTTTGACTATTTAAAGAAAAGGAGTATAAAATTTCTTCTAGGACTCTCATCATTCTTAATAAACAGTCTAATTGGTAATGTTTTTATATTTATTAAGGTATTTTATCAACAATCGTTATTCAAGATTTAATTTTTATACATACCATCTAAATATTTATTGCTATTCGATCTGCAATACAGGACAAAATGCCATTGATCATTATACATGGCCATCTTCAAAGTCATTGGATCCATTAACAAATTTCACTGAAATGAGAGAATAATTATTTCCACAATTTCAGTGGTTAAATTTACTTGTTTCAAAAATCAAAATCAAAATAACAACTATCATTTTAATCTAAACATGATAAAATAAGACAAGCTCATTTTGATCTAACACGGGAATCAGAATCTTTAAAGATTGTTTGATGTTTATTTGGATAAGGAAACTTCAATCATCTGTACAGTCACTGATGGAGCATTTGTAATCATTAAAGGGACAATTTTTCACATTAGATTTCCAGCTCTACTACACTTTTGATACCTAAGAAGTATTTTATTTAATACAAATTTTAGTGAAATTTAAGAAACTAACTGCAATGAAAATGTATAAAGTGAGCAGTTAATAGTAATTGAGTTAATGTGGAAATAACAGTATTTATCTTTACCATGAGATCAGTAAATAAAAACGTTTGTATTTGTTCATAAAAGCACCTGCAAAAATATTTCATATTTGATTGTGAAAAATAAATTTGATAAATGTAAAACTGTAAGGCAATGGATTAATTCAATGATAGAAAAAGCGATTGGTTAAGTTTTAGTTGACTTTTCAAATGTTTTGTATGTATAAGTGATTGGGATTGATTTTTTCAAAGATGTCATGTTACCATTGAACCCAGTAAATTTGATGTTAAATTACTTTGACGGTAAACTTCAACCTTACTTTTTGCTAATGCCTATTTCGAAAGTTGTTATTAATTATGCGACAATTTATTTTGATCTAGTGACGATGTCACAGATATCTGTAAAGTCTGAACGAGCATTTTTGGTGACTTGATTATTTACTCCCGATGTACATATCCATTTAAATGATAAATCAGAAAATAAAATGAGTCATATTAGATTGTGTAAGATTCTGAATGAAATGTATGGTAATTAAATTTTGAGTTATTTATTTGAGACGTTATTCCTAATATTTGTTCGGTATCCCGGTTAAATAAATATTTTATGGGTTTATTTTCTAAACGGTGATAAAAAAATAGTCCTTTGTCTGGATTATTGGTGTCGTGTGAAATAATTGCAGTTGTAGAGTCGATTTACTCTCTCTGATTAGTTAACCAATTATATTGGGCTTCGTCAGAATAGTAATTTGATCTGATTATGAAATCACTAATTTTTCAATTTTTTAGTAATTTACAATGAAACGACTTTTTGTCGAACGAAATGATATTTTTATTAACGAATTTAGTTATCAATTATTAATGAAATTTTCGATAATTTTTTTTGTCGATTAAAAAAAAAAATATTATTAAGTTAGTCGATTCACGAATTTTTGTAAATTATTAAAAACGTTATGAATCAGTCAATTATTTTTTTAACGACGAGTTTGTTTATCTAGATTTTGATTATTGCATACTTTGTCTTTGTCTGAATATATTTTTGAATTCTTAGACATTTTTTTATTTGATTTTGTAATAGACTTGGAGTTTTGATATTTTTGTCTACTTTTCGATATGGACAATTTATTAACGATAAAAATTAAAGGATCTTTAACTCACACCGAATAAAAGATTATCTTTAGTAGGATCCTCTGTTTTCCACGACAGAAAATCGTTTTTCCGCGACAATAATTTGAATTTTCTACGTTGCTCATTGACATTGACACATTTTCACAATGGCATTTACTACTAGTGGGCCGCCAATCTCTTTCGAATGGTATTGAGCCTCTAGGCTCTTTAGAGGGTCCACCCAAACTAAAGAATCACTAGTAGCCCTCAGATAGGCCTCCTACGGGATCGGATAGTTTCGGTATCCGAGATCTTTTCGGCTTCCCTGTGAGAAAATACCACCCATGGGTTGTATAGCCATGGTTCTGCATACCTTTGGCTGTATTCGTGGACTTCGTACAGCCGCGAAAAGGACATCTGAACTCCCCCCTTGCAGTTAGATCTGCAATCCTAAAAGTCAGATGTGTTTCTTCAGTACCTATCGCTTCTTCCACCGCCGTCGAGATAGTCTGGGGTCCGTCACGGATTGAATCTGGTTGCCTGAAATTTTGAGGTTTTCTACGACTCTTTCTTCTGTGGTTGTACTGGTTTGCGCTGGTGTCATTGTTGGTTCTCCAATTTCTTCTGTCTCCTCCAATTTATGATCCCGGTATAGGTGCCTGGTCAGCCACCCCTTCGTTTTGTACGACTTTTTGCATAGTGTACATGGGAATGACAATTGCTGTTGTTGTATCTCATTGAGCTGATCAGGATTAGCGGAAGTGGACACCGCGTGGTCCCTTTTGGTGTGTCTGTTCAGCTCCTTCTTTTCGGCAAACTCCTTGTAGCATCTTTCTACTGGACATTGGTGACATTTGTCTCTCTCGTTGATCAACTTCGGTACAGTTGTTCTTGTCCCATTGAGTCTTCCTGATCGAATTAAGGAGTTTATGTATGTTTCCCTCCATACAGTAGGATCTCTGTGATTGATGCGGTTAATGAAATCTCCATACACCGCATCATCCCCAAATAGCCACTGTATGTCCACTCGGAGACATTCCGAAATTGATTGCTTCTTTCTCCCACTGATCTTTTTCCCCATTTGTATTTCTCCCTTCCATATTCGTTTGATTGTCTCTTACTCCACTGAAGTTTCCGTCTTACTGTGGAAAGTAAGCCGTTTACTCGCAATAATATCCATGGGATGTGGGAGTCCAATGTCTAGGATGTCCATACGGATCTTTTCAATTTTGTGTTTCTTCATAACTATGCGCGTGCATAGGTTATGAAGGGCATGCAATTTCTTAATGTTCTTGTCCGCAGTTCTCCAGCTTTCACAGCCGTAGTAGACTACGGAGAATATGCATTACTTTCTTCTTATTCCTCATACTCAGTTTGGAGCTCTTCAGCACTAGTCTTCTGGGTTCCTTTCTTGATTCTTTCTTTCACTTCCGCGTCCACATTTCCCGCTGAAGAGATCGTTGATCCTAGGTAACAAAAGCTAGAGACCCACTCAATACCGGCCTCAAGCTGGTGCCCAGCAGTAAGGATCCGAGTATCTCCTTTTAGGTTCAAAACTTTGGTGTTACCGATGTTAATTTTGAGACTTAAATCCAAAAAGGATGCATTTAAAATGTTGAAATTATTTATCAAGTTGTTCCAGTCCGTGTCGATGAGGCAGAGATCATCAGCATAGGCTAGTCTGTTGATCTCAAGGAAGCTTCTATCTGCATGTTTCATCATCACTCCTCCAGAGAGACCGTTCAATATTGCTCTTTTCACGACCGTGTGGAATACAATATTGAACAGGAGCGGCCCTAAAACACAACCTTGACGCACTCCTTTATCCATGTTGAAGGTTTCATCACCTATTGAACCTTCGAATCTCTCATGGAAAGCTTTGATGATCTCTAACATTCTCCCCCTTATCCCTAGTCTCTTTAAACAGCTCCAGAGAGACTCCCGGGGGACACTGTCGAATGCCTTCTCCAAATCGATAAAGATAACATACATATTAATGTTCTTGTATCGCGCTTCCTCCTGCAATTTCCTCAAGATACTTATAGACAACTGAGTTCCTCTGCCCGGCCGGAATCCATACTGCCACTCGTCCAGTATCGCTTCGGTGATCGGAATGATTCGGTTCGCGATGCTTCTGACTAGAATCTTTCCTCCTACATCTAAAAGAAAAATGCCTCGGTAGTTATTTGGATCTTTTTTTTGGGTTTTGAAAGCGTTCTTCATATCCACAGACAGGATTGCTAGCCCTGTAAGTTTCGTTACCACATTCGCCTAGAGACGGACTTTAACCCATCTAGTTTCCCAGGATCCACCACGGGGAGGAGGGTAACACAGATCCCAAAAATTTACTACCCAAGATTTACTACTAGTAAAAACCCTAAGACTGAATCAAATATATCAATTATTACAAATTCTAATAATCAAACGCTTAGTTAACAGTTAACATCAATTATTTCAGTTTATCTGATACCCTTAATTCAATCATTAATAATCAATTCATCATCCATAACTTCATCAGTCATCAACTATAAACAGATCATTACTTTAGGTCTAAGTAGAGTAACTATTGCTATAAAATATGGAGCAGAAGGCCTTGAAGTTCTCTCTTGCCAATGACAATCTCAAAGGGTATAACACAGAGCCATGCTTGGAAAATGAGCTTTCAAAGACCCTGGAATATTCAGACATGCTCTTGCCAAAGTGCTCAGTTTCGGAAGTCTATCTGTCTGAGCATTCCAGAAAGACAACTTATCTTCATATACACTCTCTCCAGTAACCCGTCAAGATTTATTTCCCATTCCTCTGTCGCGAGGACAGCAATAAAAAAATTGAGGTCGTTCATATCATGAGATAACAATATTAGTTGTTTGTGCTCAAACATTCGGATGTTTTTGAACGTTGATTGCAGGTCGTTTGGTACCTTATACGTAGTCGAATAGCTTCGCGCCATCATTCGTCATTGCTTTTTCGTGGGTGTTTGTAGCGTATGATAAGCTTTGGTTGCGGACCCATGACAGGAGATAAATCCTTTCATTGTAAATTCTGACGGCCATGAACTTTTTTCACTCCAGAAATTTAAAAACAAGAATCAGTCTTTTGCAGAAAACTGCAAGAAATTCTAGTTCTGCATGAAGTCTTTTCACTCCAGGTTACTTCAAAAGACTGGAAAACGTTTTAGCTGGATTGTCCGACACTGTTCGATTTCCTACTGTACGAGTGAAACATAGGGATCTTGTTGTTCGCCATTGTACAGTTATCGTACTAATAGACGTTAAAGTTAACGTTCATGTCAGATATCGACCGAATAGTATCATTGTAGTATTATTTATTTGTTTTAGAAATTTTATGTTGTGAGGAATGACATCACTACATAGCCCCCTTGGAGAAGAACAGAGTTCGGGGTGGTTCTCATCCTAGGAAAAACCGAAAGCTGGCTTCAGATGCTCGAGATTGATGGTTTGTTCGGCATCCTGAATTTTAATTTTTGCAACATTACCTTTAATAGAAATAACCTGAAATGGTCCAGTATAACGAGGCTTCATATGATGAGTATCTTTTTCACGGATCCAGACATACTTGACTGAGAGCACTGAACTTGGTAGATGAGTTAATTTCTGGGCAGAGTTGCCAAAAGATGGGTTTGTATCAGAGGAGAGGAAGTGTTTTCTGGCGGCATGTAGAGCTTCGAGATCAGTATTAATCGTTTCTCTAAAAAGCTCATCAGGGAAAGCTGTTCCAGCTCCGAATAACATAACACTAGGAGAAGTCCTTGTAGATGAATGAAAAGTATTTCGCAACCCTAATAACACGAGTGGAAGAGAATCATGCCAGTTTGAAGAGGTATCTAAACAACGTAGAGAAGTCTTTAAGGTTCGATGAAAACGCTCGACAAGACCATTCGATTGTGGGTGATACGAAGTTGTATGGACGTGTTTGAATCCAAGACGTTTTGCAAGAGCCTGAAATAAATTACTTTCGAATTGCCGACCTTGATCCGTGATAACTTAAGAAGGTACACCGTACCGAGCAATCCAAGTGTTGACAAAATGTCTAGCAACATTTTCAGCGGAAATCGAGGAGATTGGAACTGCTTCAGGCCATCTTGTTTTCCGATCGATCATTGTTAAAATATAAGAGCATCCATTTGAAGGCAGTAGTGGACCGACAATGTCTAGATGTACAATCTCAAAACGATTGCCTGTTGGAAATCTGATAACTGGTTGTTTAATATGCCGCGTTACTTTCTGTTTTGGGCAATCGGCACATTCTTGGTACCATGTCTCGATATCACGTCTGATGTTTGACCAGACAAAACGTGTATGAATCAGCTCCAATGTTGCTTTTCGACCCAGATTGTGCAATTTGTGGAATGTTTCGAAGATGCACCTGTGTAAACCGGTAGGAACGATGATTCTTCGGACACCGAGATCCACAGAATCATAAGTTATACCATCAGTGTCGGTATAATGATTTGGGAAATCAGCGAGCTCTTCTTTGGAAAGATTTTCAGACTGAAGCAACTCGAGAGCTGAATTTGGGAGAAGTGATATTGCTGAAACTGGATTTCTGGATAAAAAATCAGCAACAACATTTTGCTTGCCGGGAAGATGTGAAACTGCAAAATCAAATTGTGATAAATATAAAATCCGTCGAGGTGACGGGTTTTTCATTTGGATAAGGTGCACCAGCGACTTGTGATCGGTTAATATCTCGAATTGGCGGCCTGAAAGAAAATGTGAAAAATGTGAAACAGTGTCATTAATTGCTAGGAGTTCTCGATCGAATGCTGAATATCAGGTTTCAGTGTCTGAAAGTTTTCGAGAGAAGAATTCAATAGGTTCAAGGATCTGTCCTCTCTTTTGATGCAATGCAGCTCCAATTGCAATATCGGATGCGTCGCAGGTTAACTGTAACTGTAATGATGAGTCATAGAACATAAGAGTTGGACAATCGGAAATTTTTTTCTGAATTTCGGAAAATCGGGAAGTTAAATCTTCAGTTCAATTGAGTTTGAGAGTCTTAGGTGCAGATGAAAAAGAAACCAGCGGTGCAAGAATTTCAGACGCATGTGGTAAGAATCGATGATAGAATTTTACCATGCCGATAAAACTCCTGAGCTGGGATACTGTGACTGGCAATGCGAGTTCCGAGATTGCTTTTATCCGATCTGGAATAGGAGCAATGCAGTCGGAATTGATTTGGAATCCAAGAAACTTCACTGAAGTCTGAAAAAAAATACATTTTTTAGTATTAATTTGGAGATTGTTTTCATGCAATCTAGAGAAAAGCGAACGCAAAGTATGGAAATGTTGATCTTCATTATTTGATGCAATGAGAATGTCGTCCAGATAAACAAAAACACMATCGAGGTCAGCTGTAATCGTATCAATGTAGCGCTGGAATGATTGAGCTGCATTTCTGAGACCAAAAGGCATTCGAAGAAATTCAAATAAGCTAAATGTGGTGATTATTGCAGTTTTCTCTATGTCCTCATCCGCGACAGGGATCTAGTGAAAAGCTTTTTTCAAATCAATTTTTAAAAATACTTTTGAAACGGTAAGTCGATGAACAATGTCAGTGATCAACGGCATGGGATATGAATCGTGCACTGTGAGGGAATTTAACGCTCGATAATCTCCACATTGGCGAAATGATTTGTCCGCTTTTTCGACAACATGAAGAGCTGAGGCCCATGGGGAAGAAGAACGACGGATGATACCGTCTTTTTCTAACTGTCGAAATTCTTCTTGAACTGGAAGTTCGCGTCGCTTGTGCCTGACTGGATGACATGGCTTGGTGATTATTCGGTGGACCACTGGATGAACTGGAAAGAAAGCCGGATCGCGGGACAAACAGTTGGGAGCAGAATCTTTGATGAATGATTGTATAGCGGCCGTCTTTGAACAACTCGATGTGATTGACGATAAAGAAGTCGATGGTATCGAAATTTTGGAAAACGAATGAGCTTCAATAATTTTATGAGACCTACAATCAACCAAAAAACCATAACTGCTTAAGAAATCGGCTCCAAGAAGTGTTTGGACTGTGTCGGCAACGGTGAAGGTCCACTGAAAATCTTGTTGAAATCCAGAGAGCTTGAATTGAAGTGAGATGGTTCCATAGGTCTGATTTGGCGAACCGTTGGCGGCACGGAGAATGGTTTTCGGAGAGCGTGTTGGTGCAATTCTCGGGGAATAATAGAAAGGCATGAACCGGAGTCGATTAGAAAATCAATGCTGTTAATTTTGAGACCGGAATCGGATTGAAATTGAGCGTTAAGCATGAACAAGCCTAATATAAGGTCGTCTAAACGGGCTTTAGCGCCTAGAGACTCTACTCGTTTTTTGAAAATGTGCATCCTTGCAAACATATGATGGCCTTTGAACCGAAGCGATTATGGTAGACGCAGATTGGATCACGGAGAATAGAATTGGAATCAGATTTAGACCACCCACAGCCGATACAACATTTTTTTGCTTTGTTGGCGAATTGGTTATGGTACGAGCAAAGTAAAACATCTTTCCGTTGGGACGATCTTCTGATAAGGAAACGTGATTTGATTAAATTTCAGAAAGTACTTAATAAATGTTGTTTAGAAATATCCTATTTTATGCAGAGTGATCCAAAAGTAAGGGGACGGCTAAATATTTCGAAAACTAAAGTACATTGAAAAAAACTATTATACAAAAGTTATAAGAAATTAAATGTTATTTTACACCAAAGTATATTTTCTTATACACGGTATACCAAAAAATAACATGTTTTGATTTGGTTTCCGAAGCACAGTGTCCGCACCTTTAACTACCTAAAAGTTGTTTTTTAACATAAGAAGATCATAGAAAAGAGAGGAATATCAAGAGTCAAAAAATTAAATTATTTTGTTTTGAAAATTTCTCAAGATAAAGATAAAACAAAATAAACTATAATTACCAAGGAATCCAAAAATGTATTTATTATGAAAAAATACTAAAAATTCATTAAATTATGACAATAAGGATTAATCAGATGCAATCGCAAATGCTTTTTTGAACAAAAGAGCAATTAAGCATTCAGATGGTTATTTTAATTGATTCATTTAATGTCATCAAAATTTCAGCTGAATTGAATTTTGTGAAGTGGGTGAAAAATCTTTTAACAAATTTGTGGTATATTTATATACGTGAAGTGAGCTAATAAAAGCATTGTAAATACTTATATTTAATGGTCACGTGCTAGTTTCATCGAACCTTGAACTAAATTGTCATTAGAAGATTTGATAGTCAATCTTATAATATATCACATTAATGAAAATATTTTCGATAATATATGAAACCAACCTATTCATTATTTTAAAACAGAAACACTTCTCTGCTTGACATATTATAATGACATGAATGTTTATCACTGAAAAATATACAATAATAAACTTGAATATGGGATATTGGTCAATTTAGCTTAATTATGCTAAAATTATCCATTATAAATGGGACGTGAATACTTTTATTACAGAATTTAGATTATACTACTTATGCCTATAATTAATTTGTTAATCTTTATAAAACGATTAATAAATCAGATTTTTTAATGTGAAAAACAGTATATAAAACATCATATAAAGTACTAGTGATTACTATAAGCTTTAAATTCGCTTGCTTAAACGAAAGAATTAACCTCAACAGTATTATAATTTAAGAATAGTATGGTATATTTTAAAATTCTTTGCTAGTACCTTTAATTGTATGTTAAGTTTGATGATTTTAAAATAAATTTCTGTTCTGCTTTTTAGAAGAATTGCCCATTCTATAAGTGTGCTGATTATAGTTTTTGGAGTTTACAATCTTTTATTCATTCCCATTGATATTGTTACTGCTGTGGCTTCAACAAACAGATATATAAACCTACTCGAATTACTGAAATTATATTTTGAGCATCTTATTAGTTCCTGTCAAGTTAGCTGAATTAAATCTTTTAAATTTAATGGTTTATTTTTCAATTAAGGGTTTACTCGTGAGCATTCTATTTTGCTTTATTCACAAGAATGTAAGTTATCTTCTTAATATATAAAACATCATTATTAAATTTAAATTATTTACAAAACGATGAAATTAAATTTCTTATAATTTTAAAATAATTATTTAAAGAAATAAATCATTTAATAGACGTAAATATTTATTTATTATTGGAAAATAATTTTAAAATAACCTAAAAATAATTGAAATACAGAAACAATTTCAAGATATATAAATCGTATTTAATCTCTAATAAATCAAAAAAACAGATTCTTTTAAAATATTACAAAGTAAATCTTTCTTTAGGTTCATTCAGAAATCAGAAGATGGTTATTCAGAAAATTCAATTACAATCCCAACAATTTTCGAATACGAACATCTCTATTAAATCAAAGGTGTCCGAAACGGCAACCACCTGCAACATCATTTTCAGTTGTAAATGGAATTCAAAATGATAATTTGCATAAATAAATTTTTGACGGGTTTCCTTCTTGTTATTCTTTATCTGAAAGAAATTAAAGTTATTTTTAAATAAAATCTAAATATAATTTTTATGGAAATCAAATTAATTCGACGATAATTGTGATTGAAACAGACTCTTATTTGAAAAACCGATATTTCAATTTATATTTAACTAACCGGTTCTACAGATAAGCGCCACATTTAGTCACATTTCAATGTTTTTTGTGTTACGAAATAACAAAGATAGGCTTATATATAACTGACAAATATTACGTAATACACGTGTGTGTATTGGGCTAAAGTTATCTTTGGAGATTTTTGGTACCCTGTCACATGTGTGTTGATATATTGACGCTTAGTCAATTTTATTTAGAGGTTAACATTTATTCAACAATATTAGCATATATTTTATTTTAACAATAATTGAATTTTAATTAACAATTAATAAATGTTATTTTTCCATTTTTAAAAAATAAAAACATCAAATTTTTATTTCCAAAAATAGATATATAAATTTTCGATAATATGAGTACCCAAAATACTAAAAACTATATTTATTTTTATTTTAATGATAATTTAATTTTTTTAGAAATTTAATAAATGTTATTTATTTTCAATTTCAAAACTTAATACATCAATTTTTACTTCCAAAAAATAGATAAATAAATTTTTGATATTATAAGTATCACATTAAAAGTTTGCTAGAAAATTTTAATCTAAAAAGTTAAACACAAATCACAATTTTCAATTTTGTTTTACTGAATCAACTTAATCATTTTCACTGCAATGCAAATAGAGCATTTTTAAATTAAACGCTGTTTTGTATTGTTATTTAATTTTCGTGTTACTAGTAAGATTTTCATTTATTTGATTTATTTTCTTTTAAATCGCTTTAAACGAAAGTGGTGTTAAATAATCAATATTTTCTTTTGATTTTGAATAATTAAAATAAAGCAATTTCTATATTTAAGAAGTCCTTCGTATTGTTTCATAAACCAGACAAAACGGACGGTTGAATGTCCACTTCATCGATCAAAAACTTAAATAGTTTGTTTTCGTTTTCCTGTCCCGCTGTTAAAAGACTCCTCGGATGGAAACAAGGAGACGAAGAAGATAAATGGGCCGAAAAAGCCGTTGATTCCTTGGTTAAAAAGCTGAAGAAAAAGAGAGGAGCACTCGAATCATTGGAAAAGGCATTGAGTAATCCTACGGAACAGAGCGAATGTGTTACCATTCAACGCTCCTTGGACGGACGACTACAGGTTGTCATTTTAACGGTTTATCAGTTTACGACGTCGTTATTTATCACCGATTTATCTGTTGCTCGCTGTTTCTTGACTATCTATGTGCGCCAGAAGTTAGCGGCAATTTGATAATATAGTACAAGGAATAATACTTTTATTTACATGTACTCACCTTGCATACTGTTAAATTACTCAAAATAAAAATCTTCAAAAATGTTTCTTATACATACATGTACACTTAGTGCTCTTTTTATGCGGTAAAATCGTTCAACAGAAACGTCGCATAAAGAACCACATAGAAACATGAAACAGACTTAAAATAAAAGAAGGGTTCCATATTTTTTCAAAATTTTGGAAAAAATATCCACATAACTTCAAAGTTGCATAAAACAGACCGCATAAAAAGAGGACCAAGTGAATATTATTAAGTTGTGTGAACGCTAGTTTGATTTTTTTTGAAAAATAATTTAGTCAAAGCTTTTTATGAAATTGATTATTGATCATGTTTCGAAGTTTCCTACTTCATCATCATCAATTATCATTTGCAAATTATTTTATTATTGGTGGTAAAGTTTGTTTTTAATAGAAGATTTTTAAATTTGTATTTTATATTTTCAAGATATCATTAGATATTAATGACAAAATTTTTGCTATTTAATTAAAATTAATTTACATGGTTTTACTTTACCTATTTTGAATATAAATTAATGTTTGCAGAGTCTCATCAATAATGGTTTACAAAACTATCTTTTGAAATGTGAATTAAAGCCCTTCTGTAGAACAGACAAATCATCATTTGAAGTAGAAGATATTCTATCTTTACAATGCATACAATGATCAAGAACCTTATTCGATCGGCTCGATTGTGAATGCTCACTAATTTGAGTTTGGAAAGTCTATTTGTCTCTTCAATGTACGAGTTTTTAAAACGTGATAATTAAACTTGCAATCCACAAATCGTCTTCGACTTATTTGAGAGAAGCTTTGAACGTTGGATGCAATCGAAACCATTTTTACACCACCTATATTCTTTCTACTATTGTCGAAATAAATAATCCAATAATGAAACAAGATAAAAAAATTAAATATTAATGTTATTTCACGCAATACTCCACTTGAAACATATTTAGTATTTATATACCAAAATATATTTTCTTTTGATCGCTCTTGACCTGTACCATCTGGGGAGCAATTCTTTAAGCTGCAGCCTCCAGATGGTTGGCTTAAATCGTCAATGTATATATTCGATTATATAATAATAATAATTGAGTTGACTGATTATATGTTTAAAATTTAATCTGTAAACTCACTTTTATAAGATATTTAAATTAAACAAAAAATAAAATATTACTAGAATAATAATTTAATTGAATAGTAACTGTTAGGAATTAAAAATGTTAGGAAAATTTTTGAAAGAAGGTTATATTAAATATGTACAAATTAAAATTTTTATATAATTAAATATGTAACATTTGAAAAAAATAAAATTAATAAAATTAAGAAGATCAATTAAATTGCTAATAAAAATTTTTTGAGAGTTTTAATATAATATAAAAAGTAAAAAAAAGTGTATAATTTTTCTGTGAAACCATTTTAAAAAAGTAATAAAATTAAATGAAACGATTAAATATTTTTAAGTGTTATAGTAATTTAAAATTGATTTATAGAAGTAATGAAAAAATCAAATATGAATATTTATAAGTATTTTTATTTATATCGTTTAAGATTTATAAAACAAAGTTTCTCAAAAAAATAATAAATTTGTTTAAATAGTAGATTTAAACATTTTTTGTGGTATAATAATAGTTTTAATGTCTGCTACTAATAATTCCGACGATGTTCCAAGAACCACTAATATGGCGACCACGCAAGGACTCGGACCAATTAATCTCCAGATTAATTCCGGAGCATTTTAAACGGGATGACGATGTCGAAGTATTTATTACGAGTTGTAATATATATTTTAAAGCAGCAGGAGTACCCGATAATTTAAAAGAGACATTGGTGGTGACTTTGCTTTCGAGGGAGTTAATCCCGGTATACGAAAACACGAAATCTTCAGAAAGAGGTTTTGAGAACAGGTTACGATAAGCGTTTCAAAAAAAAGATCCCAAATGGATGTTCTAAGAGAAGCCGTAAAATTCCAAAGAACAACGGAGACGACAGCAGAATTTTTTGCTAAAACAAGGAAGATGACTGAAGCGATAGTATCATTTCAATGGACAGTCGAAGAAGTGGAAAAATGTATGTTATTAAATTGTAATAACGATAACGAAACAAAGAAAGAAATAAAAATGCGGGATATCCAAGAAAAAGAAGAGATAAAGAAAATTATTAAAAAGATGGATGGAGTCAAGTCAGAAATAAAACAGGTCAATTCCATAAGATCATCTTATGCTAGTGCTGTACATCGTAGCAAGCTAGTAAATAGTAGAGTTCCAATGAGAAATGGACCAAATAGAGAACAGAAAACCTGCTGGAATTGTAATGAAGTAGGCAACATGAGAGCCCAATGCCAGAAGAAGCGCGAAGTGACATGTTTCGGATGCGGTCAAAAAGGCCACATCAGGCGCGAATGTCATCTACAATGCAAAAGATGTCAAAAACCAGGCCATAGAGCAGATGAATGTTATACAAAAATTCAATCATTCATCATTAAATTAAAATCATTAAAAATTAAAAATCATTAAAATGAAAATCAATCATTAAAATATATTTAATCGATCCCTAATAATTTTTTCCGTAAGTTTATTTTCCTCAGTATTTCTCATATTTTATGTAATGCTCATTTAATTTTCGTGTACATGCTCAAAATATATGTTGCTGAAATTATGATCCTGTGAGTTACAGGTTGATCCACGCTATATATAATATTGTATATTTGATCTCATGGCTAAAATTTAAATTTTTTATAGTAGTTATAGAGGTTACCAAACAGTGTTTTCTCAAAAATTTTATAAACTTTATTTGATTTGGAAATTTATTTATAGCGCTTTGAAATGAAATACTATTTTAGGAGTGTAAAATAAATAATAAAAAGATGTGACTGATTTGATTAAAAATTTAGTTACGATAGTGATAATATCTTTTATATGTTATCAATGTCAGAATCTGAAAGTTTAATCTAAGTAATGTCAAAATTCAATTTAAGGTACCACTTGGTAGGCAAAGAGCGGAGATGGCGACAGTTTTTTGTGTGTTACGCCTCACTTCGATTAAAAAAGTTTTTAAATTTTGATGTGTTAAACACACAAAGTTTCTTTTAGGGAAGTTTTTTATTGTTTCTTAGTGTTTCCCTTTTTTAGTCATGTAAATTTCCATTCGTAAAAATTTCCTAGAAATCTTTTCGCACAAATGAGACTACAAATCTTAATTGTTCAAAGAAATACAATTGCATATAGCAACTGTTTTGTACCATTATTTTCACAAAACAGTTGCTATATGCAATTGTATTTCTTTGAACACTTAAGATTTGTAGTCTCATTTGTGCGAAAACATTTCTAGGAAATTTTTACGAATGGAAATTTACACGACTAAAAAAGGGAAATTTATACGAATAAGATTAATAAAATTTTTTTTATAATACAAATTTATTTTATACGAAATTTTTCAACTAAAAAAAGGAAATTTATAATAATAAAAGTTTTCAAATAAAATTGTTTTTTTAATTTTATGATGCAAAATATGTTTTTGTATTATGATTTGATTCGAATTTTTTAAAGTATTTTCAATAGCTTCAATAACTTCTGTTTAAAAATGTTTTTGAAACAAGTTTAAAATTCGCTACACATTTACTGCAACCAAAGCCCAGTTTACTGTAATATTACATTTTATTTTATTTACATTAGATTTGGGTAAATATTTTTACAATACATCGAAAAAGACAAGTATAAATTTAGATATATATATTAGGGATAAAAACAAGACGACGCGTTTCGAGATAATAAAAATCCCATCATCAGGTCACAAATTACACTACGCAAGTACACTATATGGTAGCTTGCCGAAAATAAATTAA
>MQRK01170710.1:33304-46355 GCA_001938485.1 Girardia tigrina
GTCATCTTTCTATATAAACAATAACTTTCTAATTAAATACAGAACTGAAGATGCCACAAAAGTGGCGAAACATGTTTTCCAATAAAAATTTAAAATTAAAATGGTGTTATTTTTATTTATTTATTTTGTTTTTTAATTGTTAAAGCGAGTTAATAAACTAATATATCTCAAGTGTTTATTAACTCGTTTTACAACTCTAGATTTTAAATAATGTAATGATTCATTTACTAGTAATTATGTTTAAAAATAAAATTTTTTAATGGTTTTTAGGTTTCTCATAGAAAAGGTTTGCCTCATGTAATTTATTGTCGAGTCTGGAGATGGCCGGATTTGCAGAGTCATCATGAGTTAAAACCACTGGAATTCTGCAAATACCCATTTAGTGCCAAGGAGAAAGAGATTTGTATCAATCCATATCATTATAAAAGGATAGAGAGTCCAGGTAGTTTTAGTTTATTGGAATAACTAAATTATTTAAATTTTCGTTTGCAGTTTTACCTCCTGTACTGGTTCCTAGACACAGTGAATATCCTGCATTTCCGTCCTCAATCAACTTTCTTTATCCCATTCCAGAACCTCTAATGCCGTTTAATGTAACTTATCCAAATGGGTTCAACAGCTCAAAGTCAACTCCTAATAGTTTATCTGATCAAAGTTTCTCTAGTAGTTTAGATTTAATATCAGGTTTTATTTTTATAATACTAATAATTTATTAATAATATTATAATATTATAATTATTACTATTACATATTGAAAATTGATGAAATATTTATTAATATAGGTTATATAAAGAAGGAATTAATGAATCAAAAGAATTATAATTTAAAATGATAAAAAAATGCTCGTAATGTGGCTTTTTGCATATTGACAACTATTTAAATAAACACGTTATTTTAAAAGTTAATAATTAAACAAAGTATGGTAGAAATATAAAGTTTTTCAGAAGCTTTAAAATTATGTATAAAACATTAATAAATGATAAAGATTTATTTCAAAACATTATCAAAAATCAGGACCATTCAAAACACGACATTATTTTTTAAACAATCTAATATATATATATATCTTCTTTTTGATCTTAGCCGTTGGGCCGTAGGTGCACCCCATTATGCACAAGCCTTTGCCACATCTCTATTTATAGCCTCTTTTGTCAGACATTTCATGTTCAATCCACTTCATTCTATTAAATCGTCTGTCCGTTTTCTCTTTGGTCTTCCTCTTGGTCTTTCTCCATCCACTCTTCCTTCAATCATAACCTTTGCTAGTGCTTTTTTTCTTATGTGATGTTCATAAAATTTCAGTATTCTTCCCTTGATGATCTGTTCTATTAATTCCGGTTTTTTATCAAGTATTTCTGTCACTCTCCTTCAGACAAAGTCGTTTGTCTTCTTTTCTTTCCACGTAATCTTCAGCATTCTCCTGTAGCACTTCATTTCAAACGTGTTAAGTCTATCCATGCTCTTCTGATGTATTGTCAAAATCTCGTATCCATAGAGGAGTGTTACTCAAACGTGATCTTCACTCTGATCTTGAGATGGATTTCTTTGAGGTTAAAAACTGTGCTAAGCTTAATCATTGCGCTTGTTGCAATATCAATCTGGATTCTGATTTCTTCTTCGGTTCCCCCATTCTCTGTGATAGTATAGCCCAAGTATTTGAAACTCTGAACTTGTTCTAGCTTCTCTCCTTCAATGTCGATCTCCTGTTTAGCCTCGTTGTTATGATTTCATGAAACCATTATTTTGCTGTTTTGCATGTTTATTTCCATTCCAAATTTCTTTGGCGCTTTGTGTAATCTATTTGTAAGTTCCTGAATCTCTGCCTCATCTTTACTGATTAGGTCTATGTCGTCAGCAAATTCCTATCATTCCTATACCAAAAAAAACAAATAGTAAAAAGTGCAGCAAATTTAGAACATTTAGTTTGATTGTTCATGCATCAAATGTTATGTTGAAAGTGTTAAAAAGAAGAATCACACTGAAAGTGGAGTAAGTTCTCACCGAGATGCAGGCAGACTTCAGAAGGGAGCGCAGTACTACCGAGCAGATAACCAACTTAAGACTGATTTGTGAGAGATCACAAAAGAATAATTTGTCATAACTTTATAGATTATAAAAACGCTTTTTACAGGATGTGACACGAAGCACTATGGCACACTACGAATAAACACAACATAAGAAAACATCTTACGAAAATTATTAAGAGCCTTTACGAATACGCAAAGACAAAAGTATTGACAAGTGAGCAATTTAGCGACTGGTTTAAATCAGCAGTAGGAGTAAGACACGGTTGCATTCTTTCACCAACACTGTTCAACCTTTTCCTTTAGAGAATTTTTATGAAAGCAATAGACGATCTAGACAATGTTGGAATAAGCTGCAAAGGAACAAGAATAACCAACCTACGATTTGCTGACGACATAGACCTAATCAGTAAAGATGAGGCAGAGATTCAGGAACTTACAAATAGATTACACAAAGCGCCAAAGAAATTTGGAATGGAAATAAACATGCAAAACAGCAAAATAATGGTTTCATGAAATCATAACAACGAGGCTAAACAGGAGATCGACATTGAAGGAGAGAAGCTAGAACAAGTTCAGAGTTTCAAATACTTGGGCTATACTATCACAGAGAATGGGGGAACCGAAGAAGAAATCAGAATCCAGATTGATATTGCAACAAGCGCAATGATTAAGCTTAGCACAGTTTTTAACCTCAAAGAAATCCATCTCAAGATCAGAGTGAAGATCACGTTTGAGTAACACTCCTCTATGGATACGAGATTTTGACAATACATCAGAAGAGCATGGATAGACTTAACACGTTTGAAATGAAGTGCTACAGGAGAATGCTGAAGATCCAATCCATTGTGAGGGCCAAACTCCACTATTTAAAATTTTGTTGCATATTGCATGGAGAATGGTCACTGTATTTTCGTCTCGATTCTGAATTAGTTCCATGCTGATGTTGTCCAATCCAGATCTTTTGTTCATTTTCAAACTTTTTATGTCAGCCTCTACCTCTGATCTTAAAATTTCACATTCATGATCTTCGTCATCACCCTTTGTTTCCACATCTTCAGAGATAACCTCCTGTCGACATCTGCTTTGAAGTTGTATAGTTCGCTACAGTATTCTTTCCACCTTTGAGCAATTTCTGTACTTCTTGTAAGTACGTTTCCATCTTGATCTTCAATGACATTTATTTGTCTTCTTCCTGGCTCGGCCAGTTTCTTAATTGTCTTGAATGCCTCTCTAGTATTGTTTATTTCAAAACAACTTTCTATCAATTTTGCTTGCTCTTCCGCCCAATTTTCTTTGGCCTTCCTCAGTAACCTCCGAACTTCCTTGCTCGCCTTCCTGTAATCTTGCATGTGCTCTTCGCCGTCATTCCTCTTGCTTTGCAGTTGACGTCGTCTGTCACAGCATTCCAGTACCTCTCCATTAATCCAGGGTTTCTTTGTCTTTCATCTTTTTCCCAGAACATTTCGGCAGTATTTGTGATGATGTTTGTGAATTTGTCACAGAGCTTTTGTGGTAGCTGGTCTTCTAGTAGTAGCAAGGGAGAAAATTTCGATGACAGTTCACTCTGAAATTTGTTCTTGATTCTAAAATCTTTCAGTTTCTCTAGAATATATATATATATATATATATATATATATATATAATATATAAATATAAAAATATATTAAAAATTTAGTACAGTTTTACAAATTATATATTAATTGGATTTAAAACATATTGATAAATATTTTTAAATGTTCAAAGTTCTATCAGAAAATTTATAAAAATAATAAATTAGTGATATATTAAAGGGCACATCTTATACCGTCGAATACTACGTGACGCTGGTTTTATGATTAATTCAATAAATATAATTATAAATAAATATCTGAAAAGTTGAAGAACCTCTCTGTTTTCGTTCAATATCACTCATCCTATCTTCGAAAACAGATGCGTGAGAAAGGATTTATTATTGCACATAATGAATTAATAATTGTTTATCTCTTTCAATTGTGTTTATACCTGATGGCTTCAACATTTTATTAAGTAATTATCTTAAACATGAATTCGGTCTTGTTTTATTTATATAGTTTGGCACTGTTTATTGTATTTGAGGGTTTTTTTAATGTAAATTGGATTTTTAATTTAGGATATCAAGCTGTGTGAAAGATCAGTTTCTACAGAACAAGAGAATGTTTATAATTTTAGCTTTCTTGGCGAATAAGCAGGAAAATATCTCACGAAATTCTAACTGTCTTGTTTTGGGAAATGTTTTTTAATTTTATCAAGTTACTAAAATCTATAGCTTTTTTCTGCTAAAATTATTACAACTTTATTACAATTTAAAGAAAAATTTAAATATGTTTCTTCTATCATTTCCTTTTTACTGTAAGTATTTATAATAATCAAACTAAAATTTTATGATGATTTAAGAATCTCATAAAAAACTTTAAAATAAATGTTGTCCCGTTATTTATTTCTTAATTAATTTATTTTAATTTTTTTGTTTTAATTTAACATTTCTTATCGAATATTCCCATTTAAATTTTCATTCGTTATTTTAGCTTTATTGAATCTTGATCTCTATTAAATTAAAGGTAAAATT
Organism: Girardia tigrina; assembly: GCA_001938485.1. Taxonomy (NCBI): domain Eukaryota; kingdom Metazoa; phylum Platyhelminthes; order Tricladida; family Dugesiidae; genus Girardia; species Girardia tigrina. The sequence goes on from MQRK01170710.1 coordinate 37,916, forward strand.
CAAGTACGCCCCTAAGCTCTACAAATACTTTGACAGGTTGAACTTTATTATCAAAAATATTTTCTATATATATATATATATATATACTTTGATATTTGAATCAATAATTTTCGAAATTCTCTTACTGACAAATCAGGAAATAATTATAATAAAAAACACAAATGATTCGCTTTTCTCTTTCCCTTCTTTTTCAATATATAACGATTAATGGAAGTAATTACTGGCCCGTTTTTTTACGAGTCACCTATCAGTTGATTCGTTTGATTAACTTATTTTCCTCCATATCAATAAAAGTCATTGAGCCAGGAATTTAGCGCCAAATTAAAATTTATGATAAATGGAACATTTTATAAATTTAATATGTCAGATTTATTAACTATTTTAATCGTTATTTTTTCATAATTTAAATTACTAAACTTGGATTTTTTAATGAAAAGTGTTTTTTTTTCAGTTGAATAAAAATCTTTAAAAAAACTTTGTTCAAAATATTCTTTAGCAATCATTTAAGCTGTTTTTTAACAATCGAATGTAGAAAAACTTTTGTAAAGGAGTTCTTTATTACAGTCGCATTTCATAATATTAAATAAATACTAAATAAATAAATAAATACTAAATAATACTAAATAAATATAAAATAATATCTTATATCTTGCAATTTCGTCTTTTTGTATATATTTCATTTCAAGTTCTATTTTATGATTAGTTGTTTCCTAATTTTCTGTCTTTTTGAAAATAGTCTCTTTTCCTCAGTTTTATTCTATATGACTCGCTGAATTTAATGTATTCTTCTGCTCTTATATTATAACTTCTTTTATAGATTAATTTAATTTTAATTTTGTTTCGGCGCCATAAGACTTGCCTTTCTTCATTTTAAATTTTATAGCAAAAATACCATATAAGGAGGGTATCGCTTCTAAAAGGCATTATTTGATTATAGAAAAGAATAAAAAGAATTTTCAGAAAGAAAACTTTATTAGACATGTTTTAAAACTACTTTTAGAGACCAATTTTTATAATTATTTTATTTTTATGTCTTTAAAATATAAGAAAATATAAATATAATTATAATTTATTCCATCAATTAATAAAAGGTTGCTATTACATCCATTTAAATATTACAGCCATAAAGGTATCGGCTACATTTTTAATGTTAATTGATAACATTCAGAAAAACATATCAATTTAGAATGGTAAACACCATTTTAGTTGAGAAAAATCTAAGATTCATTCTATGTTATCATATCATTGAAATCGTAGTTTAGGAAATATTATGCTATTTTTGTAACAAAATTAATATTAGGTGTAGAAATATGAAAGTTCGATTCATTTTGTCTAATATTATTCCATTAATAAACTTTTTTTCTAACATTTGTTTGTATCTATAAGGTAGAATGTTTTAAGCGCTATCTAAAACGTTTTGAATTTTTTAAAAAAAATTTAGCATATAAAATTTTATTGTAATTTTACAGACGACCACCGAAGCTCCAACAAAAGAACATTTGCGGGAAGTTTTTTTATTCATGATTAACTCAAGGAGAAGTGTCATGTATTCTGAAAAAATGATTGCTTAAGTATAGGCAAAGATACAATCACTGCCGGAACCTGTAAGAAATGGTTTGAGAGGTTCAGAGAAGGCGATTTTGATCTGAGCAAAAAAAAACACGGAAGACCACCAAAGCAGTTTAAAGACAATGAACTGCAGGTCTTACTTGATGAAGATGATGACCAAACGCAACAACTATTAGCTTGTATGACATGTGCAAGATTCAGAAAGAAGAACGATGGGTGCTGTATGAATTGACTGAACGCCAGCAAGAAAATTGAAGAACAGCCTGCGAACTTTTGGTTGATCGCCAGCAATGCAAGTCATCCATGCATCGAATTATCACTGGTGATGAAAAGTATATTTATTTCGATAATCTAAAACGAATAAGATCATGGGCAGACTCAGGAAAGGCGCCATAAATGACTCCCAAGCATAAAATCCATGGATAGAAGGTGCTGCTCTGCATATGGTGGGATCAGAAGGGTATTTTGTATTATGAACTTCTGAAACCTGACGAAATTGTTACGGCGGCTCGTTATGGGGATTATTAAGAACACCAATTTGACTTTTCATATTTTTATTTAAACAACAATTTTGATTGTCCTTAAGACAATCTTTGTCAAAGCTTTCGTACGATTGCATTCTAAACTAAATTGATTAATGAATTAATTCTTATTATTTTTTAGCAAATGGGGGAAATAAATATTTTAATAAAATATTTACTCAAAACTTATTGGATAGAAATAAAATGATTAATAATTATTTAAAAAATATTAATTTGATTTATTTATTAAATATTATAAAAATTAATTAACTTATTTAAAATTTTATAATTATTTGAAATTAAAAATAAATTTAAACATTACATATTTTTAGATAATAAGAATTAAAATATTAATCATCCATCTGGGTAGGAGAGACACATTTATAAATCAACATACACATTCAAACACAAAACATTCAAATATTCTTCACAATATGGTTTTGGAATTTATAAATTTAGTTTGTTTTTTTTTTAATTTTTGATATTATAATATTTAATTTGAATTTTCTAAATATATTATTTGGTGAAATAAAAATTTTAAAGACTCCTCATTGTTAAAAAAGTAATTAAAAAGTTACAAATTCTCCTATTTTACATTTATATTATGTTATATTCATCGATCATTTATGTATTTATTGTTTATTTTTTCATTTTTCATTTTTTTTCAGATTATCATTAGATTCTAAAGACAAGTTCTGTAAAGAAAGTATAACATAAATAAATTACTATTCTGTTTATTATTTACACAATTTAAATTAACGACAATCCCGGCCATGTCGTGACAAAGGGCCATCTTAAATTTAACGTTAAATGTTAATCGTCAATTCAACACAGAAAACTGTATTCAAGTAATATTTTTGTAAAAAAGATTGTAATTTCCTCAGATGGAAACAATAGATATTTCTGAGAATTTTAAAAAGTAGTTTTTGTGTCACGAAAAAAATACATAAATTTTATTATTTTTCAAAAATAATCTCTTTTTCATTGCCCAAGAGATAACAGATATTCTGTGTCAAATCTTCATGTAAAAGTAAATAAATATAAATAAACTATTATCAATCATCAATTTTAGTGATTTGTAATTCGATATTTTTATAAATACTATTCAGAAGATAAATAATTTATTTGATGACATAAAGTCTAGAATTGAAACAAAATTATGCTAAAAATCATTATGGTTTTATTAACGAAACATATATTTTTTAATTGTTTTCATTTTATTCTATTTAATTTAATCTATTAAAACCTCAGGCACTCAATCAGTAATGTACCAAGAACCAAAATATTGGTCGACTATAGTCTATTATGAGCTCAATTCTAGAGTAGGGGAGGCCTTTCATGCACGCCTACCAAGCATTATAATAGATGGATTTACTGACCCATCAAACAATGCAGACCGGTTCTGTCTTGGCCTATTATCCAATGTCAATAGAAATTCTACTATTGAAAATACTCGTCGACACATTGGGAAAGGTAAATATTTTGACAAGAATTTTCTCAGATTAATTAGGTCTTGTTGCGGGTTAAAGTTATCTTAATTGTTGTAATTTTTCTATTCATCACTTCCATTAATGCTTCAAACAACAATTAATTATTATTTATCTGGGTTTTTAGAATAATTGAAATAAATGGAAATGTCTCTTCATCAACATTTAGGTTGAGTTGGTTTCTAAAGGTTTTGTTTAATTCAATTTATTCGTCTTTATTTTTTCATTTGTAAATTAGTACTCCATAAAAAGCATTATGAATTTAATAAGCACGTTTAAACAGATATAAATTAGACGCCTTCTTAATTATGGTTTTATTTCCTTTAAAATGGTTTCTGGAAGAATCTTTTGTAAATAATTGGAGACATGAGTGTTATTAGTTTACTTTCCCTCTATTAAAAGAAACAAGTTTAAAATTTATTTAAGTTTTAAAAAAATTTACATATTAAAAGGAATAGAAATTATACTATTATAAATTATATTTCATTTTATGAACTAGTTATTCTCACACGAATATGATAATTTCATTTCAAATATCAATTCATCAAACTGACTATATTAAAAATTAAAATAAATGAATTTATTATTTAATATCCTTTTATATTGTCCTAAAACATGATATCTTAATACAATTTTTTTAGAATTTTATTAAAAAAACAATAATTTTTTTAGAAAACATACACTAAAAGAAGATTTTTAAAAATATCTAATATTATATTCTCAAAATATTTTAACGCATAAAAATTGATTTTATATTACTTTGATTAGAAAAATTAAAATGTTTTTGGAAATATGTCAATCTCATCTATCTGAAATTTACATGACTTTTAAAAGATTGTCTTTAAAACTGACGTTATATTTTAATAAAAAAAATTGAACCAATTTAAAGTTTATTAATTTTACGGTATAACCGTCATTGTCAGAACAAATGATTTTTTTTCAAACGAAAGAGAGAAGAAACGGTAGTTATAAGACGGAGATTTACAGATATAAAACTTACACGTCTTGTATACAACACCTAACAGTTTCTGTGAATCCAAATATCGTCGAAATATGATTAAAAGTCTTATTTTTCGTTCATGGGCCCTTTCATCTACGTATAAAGGATGAATCGACACTCGTACAGTTGTTATAAATTAAATAATTTATTATATAACTGATATTTCAAATTAATAGTTGAGAAACAAAGAATCTTCAAAACCTTTCAAAATAGAATTTTCAAATATTTCAAACCTTTCTAAATATGGTACAGTTAGAACATATCAAATTCCTTAACTTGTAATATTAGTGTTACAAAGTTGATCTTAATTTTAAACATCTGTAATTTTAGTTTTATTATTTTTATCTGTGAGGAATATGCGGTGTGTAATTGTTTTTTGTAATGTTTGCGTGTTTAAATGTTGTGTGTTGATTTGGGATTGTGCCTCGCCTAATTAGATGGATGATCAATATTTTAATTCTTATAATCTGAAACTAATTATTTAAATTTAGATTTAATATTCAAATTTTTAATTTTTATTATTGCAACTTTTAAATAATTTTATTGATTTTATTTTTGTAAATTTTTAAATAATTAAAATCAAATTACTATTTATAAATGACTATAGAAATATTTTATTTTAGCCAATAAAATTTAAATTAAATATTTTTAAATAAAATAATTTTCTCAAGCATAGTTCAGATTATAATGATTGATATTGAAAATTGAGTGATGGACTTAAGTGAAAGCAATACTATTGATCATCCTAAAGATGATAAGAAATGTGAATGTAATAAATGTTCTGTCAAATGTGTGAGTTCTCTTAATATTGTCAATTAATTTATCAATCGTTTCTTTTGTTAAAGTTTAAAAGTAATTACCCGTACCCAAAAATTCAAAACCATGATCAGCAATAAATCTACAACGCCGTTAGGATTGTGTTCCGATCTCATTTATCAATAAACATGTAATGTGTGTAATGTCATCTCTGTAAGAGAATCCAGGAACACAGACGTAATGTAGAGGGAAGTAACATTGTAGGACATGGAAGACATTGTAAAGGAGACCTAAATTCACAAAACTTTAAAGTTCTGTGTACTCAATTTAAGAATTATTGCAAGAGAGTGAAATGTGAAGCGTTTTTTATAAGATCTTCAGATCCTAAAATTAAAAAATTCAAACTGCATTTTCTAAATTTTTGTTTGGAGTTTTTAAATGAGGTACTGATGATGTTTTGATTGTGTAATCACGAACTGCACTATATACGTAACTTTTATTTCAGAAAATCATTTGTTCAGATGATGACGGTTACACAGTCGAAATTAATAAACTTTAATTGGATTTTTGCAAATTGTATTTAAATTTATACACAAATATTTTAATAAGTTTTTTTAAACATAGAAAATTGAAAATCGATTATTTCTTTCTAAAAAGATATTTATAATAATGTATATTAATCCCAATTAGCAATATATTTTAGTAGCAATTTTTATTTCCTTTTAATTTGAGACGCTTTTATTAATCATTTAATATTAATTATCGTAAACAGAAGTTCTTTTGGTCTTCAACCTTTAAAATCTTTTAACAGATATAATGGCAAAATTAAATATTAATAAAATTGAAGCCTTTTTATTCTGAAACATTAATTATAATAACAATTAAAGTAATCTCCGAGATGAACTTGGGAAGATCATTTTTATTTATCCTCATTCTAATAAGGTTTATTTCTGGTTTTATATTCTGGAATGATTATTCGAACAAATTTCCTCATTTATCAGTATCATTTATTATTTATTTAATTTTAAAATACAATAATATTACAAAAAATTACGTAGTTTATGTTTTAATATATTTGAAAAATTATTTCATTAAATTATAAAAAGTAATTAAAATTAATTGTATTTTAAACTTCTGGAATGTATTTAATTAATGCGTTATATATGTTCATTTCAATATTTGAAAAAGATTACTTATTTAAAATGTATCCTAAATTATTACTTTTTAAATATAAATTTCATCGGATTACTAAATTTTCATTAATTTTAAAATTTTTAAAAATGTAAATTCTGTTCGAATGATCAGTTATCACAAATACAATAAAACACAAATTTTCCAATTGGGAGCAAGAATCGCAATTCCAATTTAAACATTCGAAAATACAACACACCACATTCATACACATTTATTTAAAATATTACTCATAGGATTAATTATACAAACTCCTCGTTCTGCAGTGCCATTGACTCAAAGCTAGCTGACTCCTGATTTATATGTCAACTATCATGGTCGGACTCCAAGATGGAGTTACGAAAAGGAGCGCCTTCAAAAAGTTTCTTTAATTTTCAATCACAAAATTATGAAGGTTTATGAACTCTTTTTTTGTATTTTTTTAGCTTCTACAACCTCAGTGTATATTTTGTTTTGAGAACATTAGGAGTACAGTTAGGATTACAGAGAAATTATCTCCTTCATAACTTTTCATATCATCTCTTTATCTATTCTATTGGTTGCATTATCATTACTGGCAGTATATAAGTACATTTTCTTTAAAAAAAATCAATTTTTCTGAAGATGACGTTAATACGTCGAAATTAATAAACAATTTTAAAATGGCTTTCGAATTTTAATTTTAGTGATTTGCCATTTTTTTCAAATTTATTTACAATTTTTATAATCACCTACGAATTTTGGTAGGAAACCTCAGAGATTTTGTAAATATTTTACAAATGCTTCTTCATTGAAGAGATTGTCTTCCCTTGATGAAGAATTTACTTTGAAATAAAAGTGTTGAATGTTCCAGATTTGCAGTAAACCTTTGTTTTTTTAACTTAGCCTGAATCCTAAACTCTAAAAACGTGTCTTATTTTCCCATAATCAAACAACTAAATGATATTTCAATAGAAATGATGATAAACGAGTAATGAATGATCAATTTAATAATGTTTTTGATATTAAAAAACATTTTAAAAACAATAACGTTAACTTCCCCATGAGATAAGGATTGCGAATACCACAAATCTGAATATATAAAACAACTTTTCACATGTTCAAGTTAGAAGTATAGTAAAACAAATTAATAGTATCTTAATAGTTAGTTATAAAACTAGCAACGCAGCAGTGGTTCGTAAATTTTTATCTCAACCTTATATCAACTTTGAGACACGTTCAAAATCTTTTATTTAAGAAGCTATTAAATTTTAATTTTTCTTCTATTAAGAAAATACTATGCTTACAAAATTGGGTATTGTGTAATTCGAGGACAAATGTATAGAAAACCTTTATTTGTATTGAAAGAATGAATTTAGAAAGGTTAAATCAAAAACATTAGATCGACCGAAACTGGAAGAACCATAAGTGCTACACATGACGGAATAATATTTTAAAAACTATTTTATGTTTCGTACTTTGTTTGAAGAATATTTTATTTTATTTATAGCTTATTCTATCTTTACAAAGAATTTTTTCCAATATAAAACAGATTTTCAGAATTTACTTTCATTTTTGAATTATAAAAACGTAATTTTAGTGCCTTAAAATCTATACTTTTGGGCGGTCAAATTATTTATTTCAAATCCTCGAATAATATGATGTATAATGATGATGTTAAAATTTTTGTTTTACTAATCAATTGTAGTTTATATTTATAGTTTATATTATATAGTGTCCTAAATTATTATTATATTTCGGAAACTTTTATATTTGACAATTTTGGGTCGCTTAATTTATTTGTTTTTTATAACGTTTTATACTTTATATAAATAATAACTCAAATACTTATATTTTTAAATAATGTAAGGTTTTAATAAATGAAAAAGAAAAGATTTATTCTTAAACAATTATATCTTGAAATAAAATCTAAAATTGGAATATATATATATATATAT
>MQRK01170710.1:61422-77803 GCA_001938485.1 Girardia tigrina
TATATCAGCAGATGAACTGAACAAAAACGGCGCACAGATAACGCAAATTGTGCCAGATATAATTGATTTTTTAAAAGACACCCAAGTGCCCGATTTATTTTGCACCTGAGTGTATATATGATGACGCGATTCGAGATTAAAATCACATCATCAGATCAACCTACACATAATAAGATACTTAACAAATTAAAAAAACAATTTACCAATAAATCATCACATAAAAGTGAATTTATTTCAAACCTTACAAATAAAGTTAAGAGAACACAACGTTCTCTCAGATTTCCATTTGGTCAGACGTTGAAGTCGAATATAATCGATGAGATTTCCGATTTTTGGATTTGATGTAAAGGCCAGTGGATTGCACTGATTCTGACAAGTTTCAACTCAAAGATTAGCTTTTGGTTTGCTGTAAATTGTCATCTTTATCATATGTCTCCGTTACCTTGTAAAGTATGAAACGATAGAGTAAACATATTGTTTTCTCGAACAGAAATCGATAGCAGCTAATGCTTGGTTTACGAATATGGTGTGTAAGTTGGATGGAGGATGTTTGAACTCTTCGAGATAATGAAGCTAAAATGAATGTTAATATCATGAAAATTGTAAATTGATAAATGCATTTAATGTTTTTTATTATGTACTTTTTATGTTCTTCACATTTTTTTATTATTTTATATATCAAAATTTGCTCTTTTTAAAATAAAATTTATTTAATTGAACCGATGTTGATAAATTTTTAATTCTAGTAATTTTTCATTTTTTGGCGCCACATGTCCGTAAATAATGTTTGCATAGGTTTTTGTCTTTTAAAAGCTATTTTATGTGTTCTGTACTTTCTATGTATATTATATAAATTTTAACTCCCCCGGTATTACTTTTCTTGTACTGCTGAGTTGATATTATCGTCTTCGAATTAGTAATCCTTTTGATAAATGTTAAATGGTTCTTTTTGTTTTTATGATTTATCTGTTTCAAAGATACTGATAAATTCCTGGTTTACGTTTCACATTGTCTTTTTAACCTTGTTTTAAAAATCTGCTTTTTTAATCAATTATATTTTAACTTTTTTTTACCATTATAATAGGGATATTGTAATGATTCACCCAATTCATATGGATCGTGTTTTCTTAAGAGTCATTTTTGAAGCACATTTATTTAATTTTCAGAACTGGCTGCCATAATATTTCACTAAAATAACAGAAAATGATGCTAGATGTTATCGATGCAAAGTATTAATTTAGAGATAGCCATCATATACTGTCAGATTTAATTTACTATTTTTGTAAAATTTTAATAACGTATTATTCTTTTCAAAATAATGGAAATTAATTTCGAAAACACTAATATTATTTAATGGATACAATCTTTGATCAACAACGATACTAGCTATCATAAAGTGGATCAAAATGCTTTTGAAGAATTTAGTACTGTAGATATATAGTGAGGATCAACTTTCATAACACAATATTAGCATAAAAGTATTTCAATAAAAATTTTAAGCAATGATAAAGATTTTAAGTCAATGAAAACTTTATATCACTTTCTATATTTAATATTAATATGGCTTATTTTCAGTACAGATAGATAAATTTGTAATTGCTTTGTAATTGACTGTAAGCGAATGTGTCCCAAGGGAAACATTAATTTGCTTATAATCTAATAATTATATATGGCTTTTTATGACAATAAGGAAGAAATAATGGTGGCGATAATGAGAATGATAATATTTATTATAGTAATAGTTATTATACTAATCATTGATCATTTTAATAATAATAGTAATAAGAATAATGATGATAAGGATGTTAGAATTATTAAAACATGCTTTTACTTCCTAAGCGTTTACACTAAATATTAAATGATCGAAATTTGTTTACACATATCCCTCAAAAATCATTTCAAAAACAACTCCAAATAATTAACGATATTTTTTTATAATATTTGAGGATATCATTTTTTTAAATTTTAATCGGAATAATTCGAAATTATTAAATAAAAAATATTTTATGTTTTCTAAATAAATATTTAAATCAATTTAAACATTTTCACATGGCATTCGATTTAATAAGGTTCAATTAAAAGCCGTTTTAAAATATCCATTTAACAAATTGACTCGAAACTTCTAGCATTAGGATCGATGGATAAATTAATCGTAAAAGAAACCTCACTTTCCTCAATTATTGACAATATTATTTGCTTTAATGGTGTGAAGTAGAGTAAATTGATCATCATCGTTCTTCAAGCATTGATTTTTAGTTGTTTTATGAATATATTATAAATATTTTACTAAATTAAACAAGTTATTTTTCCTAAATTAATCTCATTTCTTTACAAATAGAAATAGATTTTATAAAAAAAATACTTGAAATAGAAATAAACTTTTTTCAAGGATCACTTTGTGTCTCATGGTTATAAAAATGCTCATAAATTTAGACAAAATACAATTTGCTTATGGAAATAATCTTTAAACGTGTTAGAATTTTTTAAGTCTGGAAATATAATTTGGGAATGAAACAATCTAAATCGGCAATAAAACTTGAGAAATCAAGAATTGTTGATTAATTAATTGTGAATTTATTTTTTTATTTTATTTAGTTTTTGAAAATCACAAGTATTGAAATTTTGGTATTAATAGAGGAATAACTGGTGTTAAAGTAGCATTAATTACCCCATAAGGGAAAAGCTTGCCAAAGTAATCGAATACACTGTAAATTAAAGGTCGCATTGTGTAGACGCTCGTACATTGGAGAGACAAATTGTCACTTCAAAAATTGATAAAATAAGATGGTGTATTGATTTTATACATCTCAACGTTTAGAAATTTGTTTATAAAGCTTTATTTCTTTTAAAAATATTCTTGTTAGGAATTTTTTGGAAATATTTTAAAAATTTTTGAAATAATAATTGAATTCAAAGTATCATTTTAAAATTAAAAAAAACAAATCAAGAACTAAATAAAGTTATGTTAACTATGATAAAACTTCGTAAATTTAATTAAAGAAAATGAAATTATTTATTCGTCAGAAATAAAAAGAAGTAAAATGGATTATTAATACTATATTTATTTTTATTATACCGGTTTGAGATTTATGAAATAAATAGTTCCTCAAAATTAAAAAGTAAATGAATTTAATTTTGATTAAATTTGTTTTTATAAAATGTAAAAGACATTTTTTGTAAATAAATAAAACTTGAAAAACTGATGTCAGCTTTTAATATTGATAACATGGAAGGTGTCCCAACAACATCTAACAATTCTTATTTTTCTAGTTGGATCGATCATTGATTCTAGAAATACTTATATCCTAAAATATTAATATTTTAAATATTTAATATCAAAATTTACTAATAAAAGAAAGAATAAAAACAAGGTTATTGTTCTTGAATCGAGATAAAAGAATAAGTGGTGGTAGAGTAATGAAAAATAAAAGTCAACTCAAAAATAATATTGCATTCAGTATTGTCCGTTAACGAAACTCAAAATAGTCTGTGTTACATCCAGCAACGAGGAATATGGTAATACTCTGCAAGGTTAGCGAACCAGAAGCCCTGAAAATTCTTGTGATACCAGTGTAAATTTTTGTTGCGTCTTCGTTGGATATTTTTTACACACCGTGAAATATGATAAAAAAATTTTTTAATTGAGAAAATGGGCTAAGTGTTCTATAAGAATTTCAGTGATAGAACAAACTCGTTTTCTCAAGATTAACTGATGTATCGGGAATTTAAATGAGTTTTTCGGTTTTTTCATTTTTTTGATATTTTCAAAAAATTTATTACTAATCGTGTTTAATTTAAAATTTTTTAATCAATTTTTATCGATTGTTATTATTCACTATTTTAGATTACCTATTAGGTGCTTTTTAACTAACAGATATTATTTATTTTTTTATAAAATTCTTTCTTTTTATCTACAGTCTAAGTTTTATGGTCTGCTCTTAAATCTAAAAAGAATATATATGGTAAGTTTGCTTCCATAAAAAAAATTAACGTATTTCGACTGACGACAGAATTTTCTAAGGTAGATTTATATTTAACAGGAAATGAAATTGTTTTTATATATTTAAAGTCTCTTCATATGTGATTTTAGAGAGTGGAAATACCTGATAATTAAAATAATTATTTTTTTAAAAAAAGTCTTGTTGTATTAACTTAATATTATTCAAATGATATTAAAGCAATTTCCAAAGTAAATTTAATCATAAATTTGATTCATGAAGGACTGTGTCTTTTCATCATGGCAGCTCATCCCAATTTTATTATTAATGTACATGAATAGGTTTTAGTTTTAAAATTTAGAGGTACAAGTATGTAAATTAATTTGAACATTACATCTCCATTATATTTCAATTAATTTATGATACACCCAGAGAATAGAATCTTTACAATAAAATTTGTTTTTCTATATATAGTACAATGTAGGTGATAGATAAATTGGTGTATTATGTATTGTTACACTAAAGCATAATAAAAATATGTTATAAACAAGTGGAACAAATAAGCATATATTAAAACAAATTGAATTAAGTTAACGTAATGAATGAGTTGCTATGAATTGATTAATAAATGTATTAAAGAATATTTTCATTTGTAATTAGAAATAAATGTTATAAAACTAGGAGAATAATACGGGGACATCCGCAGAAAAATATCATGTCGATAATGTTGAAGATTTTGCAACGAATAATAGTTGAGAAAACTATAAAATAGTTTTCTCACATTTAAAGCGTATACAAAAACGCAGATTTTGTTTCGAAAGATGCAAGGGATAAATGGTGATTTCTGGTAAAAAGCTCAAGTATATATTCTTTAAATACGATCATAAATATAATTGTGTTGATATATTATTTCAGTCTTATGAAGCTTTTAAAAACAATCACAATTGTGAACTCATGATTGTAGTATTCACTTTCGAACTTCGATATAAAAGGTTGTGGACAAAGAAAAATGAATATCATTACGTATGCCCTTAAAAAACGAAGAATAGCACAATCAAATGAGATTACATGTATATAAATTATTTCAAAGAAAGATTAAAAAAATTAACTAGAGTACTTCAAAAGAGTCAAGATAAATAAATAAAAATACAATCCTATTTAATGTCAAATTCTATCAGTCACGATAACTGTTGAATATAATTTATACGATTATATCGCAGTATAATAAAGCCATATTAAAATAATTTAAAAGATAATATAAAATCATAAAATTAGCATGTTTCTAAACAATTTGAAATTATTGTTTATTCGTAATTAGAAAATAAAATATTAAAAATATATCTTATTATTTCATTATAAAATATAAAATAATTATCGATTAAAAGAACGAAAAATAAATTTTACATTTAATTTTCAGGGAATTAAATAGTTAAAATATTTTATTTAACAGTTAAAATAAATTTACATCGATTTTTTTTAATTTTTCCGGAATATATTTTTTGTTTAAATCATTGGTAAGTTAATTAATTTCTCACGAAGATTATTGTTATTATTTATTTTCATATATACAGAAAGAACGAATTAATTTCTGAAATTAATCTAAAATTATTGATTAATTTTTTGTTACAATTTCTACTTAAAGCATATACCGTTATGTTATCAGACTTTTTCAAATGAGCGAATCGCACTAGAACACAATGAATATTTTAGTGGGTTTAGTATAAATATAGTATAAATGTAAATATATAAAAATATAAAAAATTAAATATAAATATATATAAACACACTCTTTTATTCTCTGACTCGGCCTCTCCACCCATTGTGTGGGTAACGAATGACTGTTGAGATGAAAGATATATACTCATACTGGGTCGCTAATGGCGCCTGTTGTTTGTTTGTTGGCGCCATATATTGCTAAAATTTGAATCGATTGTCTTGGTATACTTTACCATTTAATAGAAACGTATTAAAAAACATGTATTGTTTTCTTCGTATTGCTCCATTAAAAGAATGTCTGGTTCAGTCTAGAGTCGAGTGAAATTGATTTATTTTTCAATTAAATTCTCGACAGATTTTGATTTACATCAATATGGTTCCAGTCGCTTTCACATCGAACTTGCACGACTCTAAAACAATCTTCTTCACTTTTCAATTAACTTATTTTCAGTTTGTGCTTCTTTCGTTTTTTTTTCAATTTTAGTTTTCCCATTTCTAGTAATTATAATCAATTAAAATGGTTATTTTTATTAAAAACATAATTTCGATTCTTTTTTTTCAGTTGAATCTTAGATAATATAACTGTGTTAATTATTTTATTTTTTGATAAAAAAAGTATTTTTTCTAATTTTTTGGTTTTATATTTTATAAAAAATTTTAAAATTAAAAAACCCTTAAATTAAAAATTAATTATTATTTTAAAACAAAAAAGATTAATACTTATTTTTATATACTTTATAAAATGATTAATAAAATTGCTATTTAATAATTTTTTATGATTTATTTTATCAAAAGATAATAATGAAAATTTGTATTTTTTGACGATTTCCTTAAAATTATTTTGACCTCTCTGCAAACATCACGACTTAGAAATGCTAGGAAATATAGTTTTATAACATTATCTTTATCAAGTATTTGTTTTATAAGATCGGTAATATTTTGTGTAGTGTAATATTATTTTGGTTGTTCTGTTAGTTGGGACTTTCCAGCAACATAGTGATTTGTATCAATTGCAAAATATCCAGAAATTATCAAAAACAGAAATTTTAAATCTTAAAAATATTGCAAGATCAATTCGGAAAGTGATGGTAATTTAACATAAAAAATAAGTTTTAAAAACAATGTTGTTGCAATATTTATTTTAATTGCGTTATAAATTATACAAATAAACGTTCTTATTTGGAAACATAAAATAAAGTCGAAATTATATTAAAAAAACAGTCAGAAAATTATAATCGTTTTGGCCCCCTCTATAATTTTATACAAGTTAAATCATGTCAACTATTCAAATAATTATTGTCTGTGAAAATTTTATGAAAATAATTTTTTTCTTTTAGTTAGAATTAGATTATTACGTTTGATTTTGCGTTTTTTTGCTCAAAAACGTATTTATTGAATGAATCATTATTTCACAAAACATCATAACAATGATCAGTATAAGTGTTGCAGTTATGTATTCCAGATTGCTCATTGTTTTATATCTGGTTTTATTTTAATTATTTTTAATTTAATTTATATTTATGTAATAATAAATATATAATAACGTTTATTATCTACTTTACTTCGAATTTGTCCATCTAATTTTCGAATTAGTTTTGTCCCCTATTTTTCCAAGAGATAAAGGTTTTTATAATATCATTTACTAAATTGTTAATTATCGGTAAGAGTATATGCATAAACAACGTGTGATGAATACGTTCCAGTTCCATGTATAAACATTTTTGTCGTAAAAACGCTTATAAATACCATTTAATTCAATTATTTTAATAATTGTTTACCGATTTATTAATTTTTACTTTAATAAACTTTTAATTTTGTAGGATATTTTGATATTTGACATCATAATATAATAAAATCAATACTGCCTTATTTGGGATTATCTTAGAATTTTAACTTATTTATTAATAAGTTATTGAGTGAAAATCTTGGAGAAAAAATGGATTATTAGAGATCACAACCTTTTTTTCGGATTTCTTGAATGAAAAATTCTGATTGTTTCGAAACAATTCCCTTATCAAAAAAGGTTTGTCTGTATTTGTGTGAACTGATTTTTCTACTGAAAATGATAATTTTATATACTGGAAGGGGCAGTGTCTGGTTATAATGGAGGATGATTTAAGATTTCCCACTTCATTTTTACTAATTACTGTAAAATCCCGAGTATAAACTGCAACTAATACGTACATAAAGGCAACATTTTTGAATTGCAGTTAATATGATGTTTTTTTCTCATATCCTGTAGTTTTAATTCGGACCTTATTGGCACCTTTAGGCTCACCTGTTTATCCTAAAGGTATGTCACAATGAACGGACACTTCATTAAAATTACCGATTTGATTATCGGGCAAATCCTTCTTTAAATCTGAAATGGTGTTTCTTAACTTAGCCATCGAAATTTCCAATTATTCGGCTATTGTTGCTTCGTGGTAGGCCGTCGAACACAAATATTTTTGCGTTTCATGAAATGATCAGTCCATTGAGAGCTCGCGACAAATCCTTCATTCTTCATATCTTTTGGAATTACTTGTGCCTGTAAATTATTTCGAACAACCGACATCAGAATCTTCGATCCATTGTCGAATAACAGTTTCATTAATATCATATCGTCTTGCAGCTTCCTGTATGTTTCCTAACTGACGAGCTAATTCAATAATTTCTTTTTTCTTTACTGAACTAAAAGTTCTTCGTTGTTTCTTTTGTTTGGTTCAGAATCGTTATCCATTTTAATCAAGGATTCAAAACAGTGCAATAAACAATGTAAACAATATAAACAATTAAAACAAAATGGTTATTGTCACTGTAACATTTGTTTTTTTAATGATATGTTGCTGATTTTAAAATCATGTATCATCAACGCTAATACCCATTGCAGCTTAAGCTCGAGATTTTACAGTAATTTTTAACATTAAAGTGAACATGAAGTATGGCGTTGTCTTAGGTCAAGTAGTCTAGTTTCTTCGAAGACTAAGTTAAAAACATTTTTCACATTAGAATTTCATTAATATCCAGTATCAGTATGTTTTATTTTCCACGTTTAATGTTGTAGCTAACTTCTCTGACATGAAATTTCCACATTGTTTCGAATTTTTCAACTTTAGATTTTCTTCATGGTTTTATATGTTCTCTGCAGTCAGTATCAAACGCATCATTTTTAAATCATTAAAACTGTCCTTTGTAAGTTTTATTTTATGGAACGTGTTCACAGGAATCTTCTTTAAGCTAGCATGAAGTTTCCGTTATTCCTTTATTATTAAAAAGTATAGTTTATTTTAATTGCATTTAATTTAATAATTAGAATATTTATTATACATTTAAACCCCCAAAAAAATATAAACGTCAATATAATAAGTTAAAAACATTTCAGGTGTTCATTTATACTATGTCGGTGGAGAAGTATTTGCCGAATGTCTCTCGGACAGCAGTATTTTTGTTCAATCTCGAAACTGTAACTATCGACACAATTTTCATCCATCAACAGTTTGCAAGATTCCTCCAGGTTGCAGTTTGAAAATTTTTTCCAATAGAGAATTTGCTGAACAATTATCTCGAACAGTCGTCCATGGTTATGAAGCCATTTTTGAAATGACTAGAATGTGTACTGTTAGAATGAGTTTTGTTAAAGGATGGGGAGCGGAATATCATCGACAAGACGTAACATCAACACCATGTTGGGTGGAAATACATTTAAATGGTCCTTTGAAATGGTTAGATAGAGTATTAACAAAAATGGGAGCTCCAAGAAATCCAATTTCTTCAGTTTCTTGAATTAAAAACAAGCTTTTATTTGAAAATCTAACTCATCAAATTTTCTAAGTAACCTTTCTGAATGGTTTTTGTTTTGCACTTTTAACTTGTGATACATTTTCGTTTGATGAAACCTGCTGTGAGGATCCGTTAGGTAATGATAGTATCACAGATTAATGCGGCTGTGTAAAGTAAGTCATCATTGGTCTTTGTAAATAATTCATTGTTGCGACTAATTTCTCTTTCGAAAACGAAATTGAGGAAACTCTCATTTTGGAAATTTTGATTATTTATGAAAGAAACTTAGAAAAAGAATAATTTTTTTCGTAAACTTTTTTTCAATTCTAAAGATAATTTATTGTGAACTTTGACTGATAAGGCATTTTTGTTTTGATTATTAGAAAAAGTAACACAAACAATATTTTATTGTAATGTATTTTAGTGTTCGTATTAATTATGGAATTGATTTTTTTCCGAAATATCTCTGGTTTCTTTCATTATTGAAATATAAAAAAAATAAATAAAAAAAGAAAATATAAAAGTAGATAGAAGAAAGAATACAATCTATTAAAAAAAGATATTTTTAATGTAAATCAGGCCAGTTGGGTTTTTTATTGTTTTATTTGTTTCTTATTATTATTTGAGATAATCATAGAGAAAATCCAAGTTGTTAATAATAAATTGTTGTGGAATTATTATATATTCAAAGCCACTAAAGTCATTGTTTAACAGAATATGTTGTTAACAAATAAAATCTTTTATTCTGACATTTTTCGATCATTTTTATTGTATAAAATTCTTATGGATTGTTTAAACAATGTTTTAATCAGTGTTTTTTGGAATTGGTTTAAGACATTTTTAAGGTTAACCTATTTTATATATTTACTTTTGTAAGATTTCTAAGGATGTCTTCAATTTTAATAAGAACTCTGGATAGCAATATTTTTCCAAAAGTTGAACCGATTAAAGACTGCATTGTTCTTCAGGTAGAATATATTTTAATTTTCTCTAAAGATCTCATACACATTATGAAGAAACTTTATTTTAAATTTTAACGTTTCTAATTTTTATTCTAAAGGTTGTCACATTTAACGCATGTGATGCATAGTCTAATTTTATACAAATTACTTTTTTACAGAATATTTTATAGTTTTATCTAAAGCAAAGTAATCACGACATAGATATGTATTCGTTGTTTGATTACGCAAATGTATACTTTCAAGAGTGTCAAATGAGGCAAAACAATACTTCAAAATATATAATTTAATGAAATATTAAGTGGTTATTATTAAGACAAATATCCTCATAGTAGGATTTAAATATCAACACCGATAACAGTTATAAAACTACTCTTATTTGGTTTTGTAATCAAATCAAACTCCTCAGCTGTGTTCTTCACCCAATGTCCAGCATATTTTGTAAAAATAGACATGAACACTTTCAGCAATATGTTGTAGCTGAATGTATATCTCATATTTACAGTGAAAGCCAAAAGTGTGTTTAGCATTTGTTTTTATTATCAGTTGTCATTACATTATAAATTAGAATTTCAATTTAAAATTACTGAGTAAAACAAAATAAAATCGACAGAATTTTAAATAAAAGGATTTATTAATTTTGTTCATTTACAAAAAAAATAGCAGATTGAGTAACGCATTTGTTAAATCTGCCATTAAATTTGACAACGATCTTGTAAGATTGATGATAGTCGACGATAACGAATTTTTTATGTATTCCATGGGCTGCCAGGCACAGAAGAACTTGACGATGACCTTAGTAATCGGTAGGATAAACACTTGTTACTTGATTTGTTTCTTGACGTTTTAAGTGCTCTGGTGAGCAGCTACTGAAACTGATATCCAGACCTTGACTAAACCTGAAAAATTTTATTCGACATTTTAAAAAAAAACAAATTGTTCATTATTCAAATTATTTAATATACCGAAGTTTGTGTTTTGATAAAATATAAGTTTTCAATACATTCAAAACACGGTATTCCGACTTTTCGTCACTTGACACTTTATCACTTACATTACTTAGTTACTTTATCAATTATTTTTGGACAATTTATCATTTGACACTTAAATTAAATATTTTTTCAATATTACATTTGGAACTTGCATAGAGAATTAATTCTGCTGGAATTTATTGTCTCATTATGAAAAAAACTAAAATAAGGTAAGATAAAATTTTAAATTTAGTTAAGTCAATGATTCCATTTGCTTCACCTGAATGTATCCTTGCTTATTTTGAAATTGCAGCTAATAATGATTTTCAGACTACCTTTTCAAGTGGAAAAGTGACTGGATGTTATTTTCATCTTTGTCAAAGTGTTATTCGCAAAGTACAGGGTCTTGGACTGAAAAACACTTATGAAATAAATTATAGTCTAAGAATGCCTTTCTTTGCTAGCCATAATTCCTCCTGCTGATGTAATAAAGGCTTCTGGAGCTGTTGTGGAATATGCTTCGGAACACAAAATAATAAAAAAGTTATTATTTTACTTTGAGAGTGCATACATCAGAGGCAAGAGACTTCGTAAAAATATTTCAATGTTTATAAATAATTCAGTTTTTTAATTTTCTTAATAATAGAAAATTCATTTTTTTATAATATATTATAAGTGATAAAGTGTCCAATAATAAGTGGTAAAATGTCCAAGTGATAAAATGCCCAGTGTTAAAGTGTGCAAAGTGATAAAATGTCTAAGTGACAAAGTGTAGTGACGAAGTGTCTCAAAATCCCAAAACACATCAGTCAGTGAATTATATCAACAGTGTGTTCCCTATTCAAGGGACTTTGAACGTAACGTTAAATTGATAATTCAAAAAATGTGGTTTCACCTTTGAATCACTAGCGGTCAATCGATTCCAATCCTTTCATGATAAAGCTCGACTTCCTAACTAGATGAATGACTATAACAAAGCTACAAAAGTTAGAGCAAGAAATTCTCCATCAAAAACTACACTCAAAGGATCTTTTACTTACCAATTTTCTCTGCTTTCAAAGTTTGAACAAATTATTGTCTGAAAAATGATCGAATATTCAGAGACTAAACTAGGTTTTTGAAAATCTTAGCATAATTTGATTTTTTGAAAATATCAGTATATTCTTATAATGATCTTACAACTGTTTGTTTCACTATTTCTCTGGTTGTCTTGTGTGTTAGTTACGTCAATATTATTAGTCATGACTCACTATGGTGGAGCGCGTACCGGGCCGGGCACTCTTCTCGGGCGACGGGATTTCTTTACGGGCTATGAGTCATTTCATTAATTCATCATTATCTTTAATCATCGATTTTAGAGCTGCAAGGAAGCACAATATAAAAAATGTGATCATGCACTGGAATAGGAAACCATATATGAACATTCAGATTCCATATCAACATTTTCGAAAAAGTACTTAACAATCGATTTTATCGTATATATATATGAAAGCTATGAGATATATGTATGTTATTTACCATCAAACAATACCTCATGAATCATATAATGTACCTCATCAACAATCACAAATACCTTGGTTACCGTAACCATGATACATAACTTCCAAATAGTACACCTTGTTTTTTTTTATTTTTATAGTATTTGCAATATGTTAACAACAATAATATAAACAAAATCATAACAGTACATTAAACTATGGACAATAATACAATTTTTGTGGTTGAACCACGAATAGACACGATTATTGAAGAAAATGAGGATGAAAGTGAGCAAATAGACATTTCAATTCAAGAAGGGCTTTGTGTATGCGATTATCTTGAGAAGGTAGCAAAAGGTGAAGAAGTTACACCACTCTTGAATTTAGACAATGAGGATGAAAGTGAACAAATAAATAGATTTTAAGCTATTTCAGATGATGAAATTGAACAAATAGACGATTCAAACAAAAAAGGTTTTTGTGTGTGCGATTATCTTGATGAGGTGTTTACAAAGGAAGATATTACGCGATTTTTGAATTTAGATGATGATATTAAGAAACTTGATGATTATTAAAAGTTGTTGATAAAAGTTGTATTGTTGTGGTAATAAATCTTGTTTTAAATTAGTTTTAACTTTATAAACAAACATAGGCTAATGCATAGGTTAAAATCGATTTAAAAGCAGAAATTAAACGTCTTACTAATGAAATATGTAATGGTAAAATTGATTTCATACAATTCCTTAATGAAATACCACATTATCAACCTTTGACCAAAGAAGATTACACAGAACTTGTTGTGAGAACCATATGCATTAAAGACATTAAAACTGAATTGAGAAATAAACAGAAGAACGTTTTACTTGTGTGTGACATTCTAACAGGCTCACTTTTAATATTATTATCAAAATTTATACGTTAATAAATATTTTTACATGTTATTGATGTTATAAATAATTTATGTTAAAACATATACAATGTGTGGATTATTAGGAATTAAAAGTAAGAGGGAAATTTTTGAAGTATTATTATAGAATTAGTTACCAAAAGAAAAATACTAAATTAGAAAATAAATACAAATAAAAGTATAAGTAAATTAATTTATTAAACACAATTAAAAAAAAAGAAGAGAAAAATAAAAAAAGGAAAAAGAAAAACACCGGTTTAGCAAAGAAAATAAACTTAAGTAGATAGTTCCTCAAAACTTATTAAAAAAATAAATAGGATTTAATTTTTATGTGAACTAATTTAAAAAAAATAATTTTGTTTGAATATTAGTTATTTTTATTGTTTGGCTTGCGGATTGTGAAACGCGTGAATTGTAGTAAATTTATATAATGTTATGAGACCTACAATCAACCATTAAACCATAACTGCTTAAGAAATCGGCTCCAAGAAGTTGGTCGACTGTGTCGGCAACGGGGAAGGTCGATTGAAAATCTTTTTGAAATCCGGAGAGCCTGAATTGAAACGAGATGGTTCCATAGGTCTGGATTGGCGAACCGTTAGCGGCAAAGAAATTGTTTTGCGGAGAGCGTGCTGTGGACATTCTCGGGGGAATAATAAATAGATTATAAAAACATACAAATAAGGAGCATGACACTAGCAAACAATGAAAATAGAGACTCAAAAAAAGTCATAAAATCAAATTATTAAGAAGCGAACATGTAATTCATAATTGGTTGAAAAGGTAGACGAATATATAAAAGAAGCACAAGCAATTTCTGTTTATTTTTTTACATTAATTAAACATAAACTACACAAAAAATTAATTTTAAATTTATTTTTAATCATACTTAACACAATTAACATTCACTCATGAATCAATTTTAAAAGCCATGCAAGAAAAACTGTCACTAGTCATTCAGTTAAGGGATAACTGGATCAGGATTAATGAATTCATCCATACAGGTCTGTTGACCGAAAAAATCATATTTATACACATGATTATAAGGAATTAAGATAATATAATGAACAAGATCATCAGATAGGGATAATCTCAATGGTTAGTGAATTAGTTTATACACACGAAACACCTTTCAACTGCAGCCTCACTCACAGGGATTGTCATCACAGTGATCAGAGCCATCGAGCTTGCACAAGTGCATCTTAGAATCGGTAAGTCGATCAAATATACTATGCACCGAATCTAGCCATAACGTTTTACAACACCCATCCAAATATACTTCACTTGAATACGGAAAGATATTTTCGGGAATTCAACGTTGTTGAGGACTTCGCGGATAAATAAGCTCATCACGTTGGTCGCACATCGAAGGAGAAGGGCAATGGATTAATTTTTATAAACCTTTGCCATGGCAGCATCATGCATCTAGCATTATCCATATAATTGCCAACAACGGTGATTTGAAAATTGTACGCTGAGGGAGAGTATCAAGTATATAGTGCAAAATAGATGCTGCTGTTGTGTCAGTTAACACAAAACGGTGCATGAATATAGTCTTAGATGGTTCGCGAGAGAAGATAAAAATAATAGACATATGTTCGTGCAGTGTCACTGCGTTTTGACATTCATAAAAGCCATTGTAGCCCAGTATCCCCTGGCGTTTTCCACCAAATCATCTTTGATAGCGATATTCATGTGGCGAAGATGACCGCGGACATAACCACAATTTATGATTGCTAAACCAAAACCTTGTGAAATAAAAGGGTCTTCGAAGAATTGGAGAGGCAGAATGTATCGACTGCACGCTAGTGTTAACTCACATTTTTGTGCAGTGAAAAAGTCAATGCAATACTTTTTTCGATTAGAGTATATAAATACTGTCAACACAAGAGTTAGCTGGTTTGATTTCATTTTTCTCTTTTCCTTTGCTTGGGACACCTTTGATTGTTTGCTATCCAGATGTCTTTTAGACTGCTGGGGCTGGTTTTTTGCAGGTTATACTCGAATTTGTACAACACATCTTACAGGCGGCTGAATTACCTGCAATACATGTCGTAGAAGCGAATTACTTCCGCCTCGGACATCTTCTTCATATTTTCCTTATACATTTGTGATTAATTTTTTTAAAAACCCAAAAATTCGATAAAAGATATAAAAATCAAGCGATTGAACAAATGCTATCTATATTATTTATATAACAGTTTTGTAAAATTTGAAATTTTTGGAAGATTTTTCGGGATTTTATTTAA
Source organism: Girardia tigrina (assembly GCA_001938485.1). Classification (NCBI taxonomy): domain Eukaryota; kingdom Metazoa; phylum Platyhelminthes; order Tricladida; family Dugesiidae; genus Girardia; species Girardia tigrina. Next base: position 77,403 of record MQRK01170710.1, read on the forward strand.
TATATTTAAATATATTAATAAAAAAGAATAAATTGTCTTTAATATTTTTGGAAATATAATCTTTTTAAATAAATAAAGTATATATTAATTTTTAAAAATAAATTGTTCAAATTTAAGGTATATTATGTTAATTTACATTCAGTCAGAATTCTGAAAATTTTATGTGATTTTAAACAGTCTACCCCTTCATTGTTTTTAATTAAATAAAAATCTTTGTCATTATTATCTATTAATACTTTAATAAATTATAATTTTCATATAAATTTTACCATTTTTAAACACTTTTATAAAGTATTCAAATTATATAAAGTATTTAACTGAAATTTTCAAATTGTTGACAAGGATGTATGATATCTCCACTATATATATATATATATATATATATATATATATATATATAT
>MQRK01170710.1:78303-93283 GCA_001938485.1 Girardia tigrina
TATATATATATATATATATATAAATATCTCATATAATTTTAATGAATTGAAATTGGAATGCAAAATTCCAATTTCAATGTTAATTATTTCTTATTTTTTTTTAATTCAAATCTGGAACATATATATATAGCATTTCTACCTAATCTTAACCCGTCTTACCCATTATCTATCCCTTTATGTATATGCTTATAAGTATATATACTAGTCTGTTATTTAAATGTAAAATGGCATGATAAAGTACTTATATATCTTTGGACCGTCTTCGGGCAGGGCACCAAAGAAAGGACGTGGGCATTGGTACGGGCGTTAAATTTCATTATGGGCTACGGATTCGGGCGCGGCCGGGCACCATCCTAGGTCATGAGTCGTACAATTAAAAATTCATGTTAAAAAACTTTTAACAAATTTTCTTCTTCCTTTAATAATCAATTCACCGATATTTATTTGTTAAAAAATCTTTTAAATTTTTGAAATCCTGATTAATCAATATCAATGTAATTATTTTTGTTTAATAACTATCCTATAAACATACATTTATGACTATTTTTCAAACTTTTAATGTATTAAAAAGTCTTAATTACTGGTGTAAGGAATATTTTAAATTTGGTACGTTGAAATTGGTATATTGAATTTAGTATGCTGAGTTTTGTATTACAAAATGTGTTTCTCTCACCCAGATGGAAAATTGCTATTCTGGATGTTCGCGATGAATATTTATTGTAGCATTGTTTGCATTTTAAATTACAAGACAAGGTATTAAAAAAACTTTGAAATATTAAATTATTTAAAATTTTAATAAATTAAATAATTTTTCAATTTATCTTTAAATTGATTAAATAAATGTTTTTCTTTAAATGAAATTATTTTTAAAATTAAATTAATTTGAGATAAAATTATTAACGAAATTAAAAAGTAGAATTTTTAAATTACAATCTGAAAATCATTTAAAATGAAAATTTGTTAAAATAATTATTTATTAACAAGACATTAACAAAAAATTATCACTTTAGCGAGATGTCAAATTATGAACGCTTTGCTGAAAATTGGTCAAAAGATAATTCAAATTGTTATGAAAATAAATGTGTGAAAATCCATATAACTTGGATTGCCTAATCTTTATTCTGATACGTAAATTATGTAACTAATGTTAATTTAGTCTTGCATTGAGTTACCAGTTAAAATAATTTTTAAAAAGGCACCCTGATTTTTATGATTAACGTATTTCAGTTTTTGGGATTTACTTTTTTAAAGTAATATCTTATTTATGTAAGCACATTGTCACATGAATTATTTCATTGTAAATTAAATATGTTTTACGATAAATATCGTAAAAACAAAAGTAAATTTCATTAAGCGTCTTCGTAAGGCACTCGTTTAACAAATAAGCTCAGAATGTTAAACACTTTTGTAAAAAAATTCAAAATTTTAATCTTTTTAGTAATAATTTTTTTATGGTTTTGGGATTAATCGTGAATTTCCATTTGAAATTTTTTCCAATTGAGATTTACGATATTGATTTATACTTTTGTATATTTTGAGTTTAACACTAAACATTTTCCTTGAAAACAACTCAAAATTGCAAGAATAAATATTGTTACAATATATGACAGCAATTACTTTGAAAGTATTCTAATTGTATTCGAATTATTTTTCTTTCTGACATAAAACTTATTTCTTTCAGAAATAATTGATAAGTAAGTTGTTTGTCTATAACAACAGTTGTAGATCTTTTTTAGACAATTTTTTTTAAAACCAGATATGAGGAGTTAGTTAAATTTTTCAAATTCGCTAGATAATTTATTTAATAGTCGAATTTAAAATATTAAATTTTTGTCGAAAACCGACAATTATTTAAGATTTAATGTAGTTTAAAACATTAATTACAATTGTGGTGGTCTGATGAAAATTCAAAAACAAATATTATTATAGTTTAATAAACAAGAAAAAACAATTGTTGTTTAACTAAACTAAAGGGAAAATCACTTGTGTAATATTTTTTTAAATAAACTTAGAAAACAATGATGTCTCCATTTTTTTATCGTCGCGATTAATTTTCATCTTTTCACTTGACATATGATGAGTAGCAATCAATATGACGAACCCTCGTCCCGGTGGATCGAATACTTAAACCCAGTGTTGTCACTGTCGTTCGAAATCGAGGCGAGCAACGTCTACACTGATAACGAAATTGCTGACTAGTACGACGGGGCAACGACCGCGAACCACGACCTAGTCGGCCGACGGGGTAGCTGACAACGAACCGATGCGACTGGTGGCTTATGGGGGCTGCACCTCGGATGATAATTATGCCGGGAAGTTTATACTCGAACAAGTTCCGATGGATGGCCACTCAGCCGAACCGGTTCACAGGAGCCTACATCCAATTCGGTGAACTTTTCCGGTCAATGGCTTCCTGCTTAGATAAGACCGGCAATCGGCACCTCAACTATGTATAAAAGAAATCAAAAATTATTTAAGATTTAATATTGTTTTAAAATTGATTAAAATTAAAAAATACTATAACCTAAAAATATATATTTAAGAATTAATAATGTTTACAAATTTGTTTAAGATTATAAAATAAAAAAACTATTTAAGATTTAATGTTACGACAATTAAATTAGTTGTAAAATACTGGGCATGCCACGAAGAAGGACACATCAGAAGAAACTGTCCAAATATAAAGTCTTCTTATTGAAATAAAAATGGCCATATCAGGACGCAATGCTACATGAACAAGAATAGATTTAAAGAAAGAGACCAATATGACAGGAAAAATGAATGGCAAAGAACAAATAACCCACGAAATCATCAGAGGCATCAAAATCGAAGATATGATATTACAGAAATGCATGATGAAAGCGATTACAACGAATATGAAGAAACACGATCAAATGAAGGAATCTCGAGGCAAAGAATGCTTACAGATAATATGCAAGTATACGACAAAGACCAGGGAAACGAGGATGCACGATCACAATGAGTGGTGATCAGTATGCTTCACTAAAAAGTAAAAATGTGTGTGTATGTAATGGTATGTATGACTATATGTGTAATTGTGTGTTGGAAGATACCCCACTCGAAGTTTGTGAATTAGATTGTTGGAAAGAAGAATTTGAAACATACTGTTTTGATAAGGAGATAAAGACAAAATCACAAAAGTTGAAACAGGAAGCAATGTTGAAAATATCAAAGCTCAATATTAGATATGACAAATTGAATGGAAGACCAAGCATTGAATTTAATACAAAGAATATGAATGTTGAATGTCTTTTGGATACCGGTGCCAAAGTAAATGTTGTTAAAGCAGATATACTTAAAAGCATGAAAGATGTTCAGATAAAGAAAACGAGTAAACGCATTCATTGTGCAAATGATTCAGAACTTATAAATTATGGAATTGTTAAATTAAAAGTAATAATTGAAGGAGTATAAAAAATTATAGAGTTTTATGTAGTGAAAGAACTCAACCCAGAAATAATAGCAGGAGTTGACTTGGACAAATTTGGAATAAAACTAAAGAAGGAAACTAAAGATTCAAGTGATTATATGGATGATTAGATATAGTCCAACAGATGATGACAGACTAAAGAGAATTAAAGAAATATTTAACACCGAAGTTGACAACGAACTAATGAAACTATTAACAGAATATAAATCAATATTCATGGCTGACAAGTGGGATGTTGGGAAAACTTTCTTAACGAGACACAAAATAGAAACACGTGGAGAACCAGTCTTAGTGAAGCCTTATCGACTACGACAACATTTTGAAGAGAAACTAGATGATGTCATTAGAAATTTTAAAGAAAACGGTATAAATGAAAAGTGTAGTTCTCCATGGAATTTCCCTCTGGTGTGTGTATGGAAAAAAGAGAAACAAGACATCCGAGTATGCGTCGATTTTCGACAGTTAAATAAAATTACGGTAAGGCCGGCATTTCCCATGTCAAATGTGGATGACATGTTAAACACGTTTAATGGAGCAAAATATTTTAGTACAATCGATTTGGGAAATGCATATTATCAGGTTGAATTAGAAGAAGATTCAAAGATTAAAACTGCGTTTTCAACAAAGAATGGTCAATATTGTTTTAAAAGAATGCCTTTTGGAATTACAGCGGCTCCAGCTACCTTTCAAGAATTAATTGTGAAAGTTCTAGGAGATTTGAATTGGAAAGAAGCAGTCGTATATTTGGATGATATTTTGATTTTTGTAAAAGATAGAGAAGAACATCTTCAAAGAATACATAATGTATTTGAGAAAATTAATGAATCCGGCTTGAGAATAAATCTAGAGAAATGTCAATTCCTAATAGAAAAAACGAAATTTTTAGGATATGTCATAAGTAAAGAAGGTATTGAAACAGATAAAACAAAGATTGATGCAATTAGAAAATTTCAAAACCCATCAATTATCAAACATTTAAGAAGCTTTTTGAGTTTGACGAATTACTACAGGAAATTCATAAAGGATTACGTTAGATATGCAAAGGTTTTAGAAGGCTTGTGTGGTAAGAGCAACTGATTTGGACTGAAAAATGTGATGAAGCTTTTCAAAAATTAAAAGAAAGAATGATTAAGACACCAATTTTGGCATACCCTGATTTTTCAAAAGACTTTATACTCGATACAGATGCAAGTTTTGATACAATAGGAGCGGTGATATCACAGAAAGACTTATGTGGAAGAAAAAGAGTAATTGCATATGGTTCCCATAAAATGAATAAACATGAACTTTGTTATTGCATTACAAGGAAAGAAATGCTTGCAATTTATTATTTCACTCAACATTTTAAACATTTTTTGTATGGGAAAAGATTTTTGTTACGAACTGATCATAAAGCTATCACTTTTATGATGACTACGAAAAACGCTATTACACCACAGTTTCAAACATGGATAAATTTTCTTAGTGGTCTTGACATGAAAATAGAATATCGGAAAGATGAGAAACATTCAAATGCTGACGTGATGTCTAGAAATTCTTGCGAATTGTGTAGCCAATGTCAGACGATGCATGACGAAGCCAAGAAAGGAAATATCAAGACGAGAATACTCGCATTGAACGAAGAGTCAGAGAGTTTCAAGTGGCAAAAGAATAATGAAGAAATAAAACAAATTGTTGAAGATATCAGAAAAGGAAAAACGAGGAAATGGACACTAAAAAATGACATTGTGGCAACTCAGGACAATAAATACTGGATCCCAAAAGAAAAACGAACAGATTTTATTGAAGAGATGCACAAGTTGTTATGTCAAGCTGGTAGTAAAAATGTCTATAACTATCTTCGAGAAGATTTTGACATGGAAATATGAGGAATTTCATTAAAGAAATAGTCCAAAGTTGCTTAAATTGTCAAAAAAGAAAGACATTAACAGCGAAAACGAAAGAAAAACATATAAAATTGTCCGCAGATAAACCTTTCCAGAAAATATACATGGACTTTTGTGGACCATTCAAAAGAAACATAAACGGATATCAATACGTATTTGCAATAGTAGATCAATTCAGTAGATATATTAGCCTGAATGCAGTTGCTAGTCAAGATGAAAAAACAGTTCGTAGAGTGATATTGGACAGATGGATATGGAAATTTGGATCTCCAAAGGACATCCATGTTGATAGAGGAAAAACATTTGAATTGGCTTTGTTCAAAGATACAGTTAAAAGTTTCAAAGTCGAGATAATCTATTCAAGTCCATATCATCATAATACAAATGGGATAGTGGAAAGACAATTTTGAACAATCAGAGATGCTATAAATATTAGAATGAAGGACGGAAACCACAGAGATTGGACAGAAGTTTTGTCGGAAATAGACTTTATGTTCAATAGTACAGTTCAAGCGACGAAAAGGTGTTTCACCGGCTGAAATAATATTTGGAAGAAGATTAAGACATTGGTGAAGAACAATAAAGAAACTAACGGAAACCAAGTTAATGCCGAACAAAATGTGGAGGCAAGAAGAGTTTTTGAAGTTGGAGACAGAGTGTTGATAAAAAAAAGAAAATATATCAAAAGAAGATGATCGTTACATGGGTCCGGCAATTGTGTTGAAACGAAATCACGAAAGGAGTTACGAGTTACAGCTCGAAGATGGTAGAACTTTAATTAGAAATTTTGAATGGCTAAAGCCATTTAAATCGGGGGGGGGGATGTGAGGAATGTTTTGAATTATGTGTTGATATTGTGCATGTTGTATGTTGATTCGGATTGTGCCTCTCCTACACAGATGGAGGATTGATATTTTCTTTGATTCCTACTAATTAAAAATAATTTAATTTAATTTTAAAGTTAAAAGATTTTAAATAATTATTGAATGTATTATTTATTTTTTAATGTAATTTAAAATTTTAATATATTAATTAAATACCCGGACAGACCGACAGATCGACAACAAGTGAAGTTTATAAAAACGTGGTAAAAATGTTTTTGGCAGAAATTATACAAAAATTTATATTTTTTTTAGTTTTTCAATAATTTGTAATTATTTTTTTAGCAAATTTTCGATATTAGCAATAAAAGGGTTTAAAAATATTTTTCATGTTAAGGGAATTATAAAAACAGTCCATAAATAAGTAAATGCTCTTTGGAAACAGAAAGGATAAAGAAAAAGACTAAAAGTTGCAATATTCATTTAAAGAGACATAAGTCAAATCTGTGAAATCAGAAATGCGATATATAAAACAACTCAGAAGTAGATTAAAAAGTTTGAAAATTTAATAGAAAATAGAAAAAATAGAAATTATTAATTAATAAATTTATAAATAAATTTAGAAAATTATAATTGAAAGTTATATGTAATTTTCACTTTGTCAGATAATATAAATAATTTTAAGTTTTATTTAATTAATTTATTTTACGATTTGTTAAACAATTAATCATACTGCTTCAATATAAATATTACACCGAAATAAATAATAAAAAGATATTAAAATCTATTTAATCTAAAATTTTAAAATACCTCGTATATTTACTACTTAAAGCGAATACCTATTCAAACTGGCCGATGTGAGAACTTGACTTTTTGTTTACGAAAGCAAGTCGTGAACTTACCTGACTACTTTTCCATTAGTTTATGTCTGTAGATAAATGTCTTGTTACAATTTGTGACTATGCGTGACGATTTCAATAACAGTTATCAAATTGATAACACAGATGTAGCATGGTAAACTGGTAAAATGTTCTTTGTGTTTAGTAGCGACTTGGATGAGAATGATAATTCTTAAGATAATCCACAGGTTTATTTTTTACTTCCAGTGTTCTTCCTAAACCGGTGTTTTAGTGAAATTAAAGTTAATCGTTAGTGGTTTAAAATATAAAAATTGTGCCAGATTTCGAAGAAAATATTAATAAATAAAAATTTTATATGGTATATATAAATTAAAACGTTTGATCTGACAAAGGCTTTTTTTAATAAATGGAATCATTGATCCGTGACATTATCTAATGTACGTATAATTAAATAATGAGGACTTTATCTACTTGAAAATTTAGGATTCCACACAAGGTGATCTACGTGGTACGTTCAATAAGTACCCGACCTAAGGTAAAAACATACAATAGCAAAATTCAGTTTTTTATATGATTAAAAGGTTTTAAAATAAGATTTAATTTTAGTTATTTTTCTTTTATCGAAATCTTTGAAATTTTTATTGTGACTGTTTGAATTTTCGTCAAAGCAATGCTTTCTGATGTCGAATATAGCAACATTATCAAGTTCTTTGTTTTGCAAAAGAGGTAATCTGTTGCAGTCAACTTATCTATACAACTCCCAATCTCAGCAACTGTTACATATTGGACAGAGAGTTTAGAAGTGGTCGCACCTCCGTTTTTGATAAAGAAAAATCAGGTCAACCACGAAATTTTGGACATAGTTTATGAAAAATTGGAGAAGATGGTCCATGAAGAGCGTAGAACTACCATGAAAATACTGTGAACGAAACTCAACATCAGTGTTGGTACATCCGACGCAAAATTCCAATTCATTGGTATCAGAAAACTATGTTCCAGATTCGTACCCCGCTTCTTGACTGGTGAAATGATGCATGAGCAGAAGGGAAACTGCCTGGAGGGCTTCTCTCCAGGCAATCTTTGAAGAGGCGAACGGGGACAAGTCGTGAACGATCGATGATGCTTTCCATTTTCTGGTATCATAAAGGTATTTTTCTAATGGATTTCGCGGATAAAGGCGGATATACCATGTATTAAATTTTTGGCCAACTGTTCTCCTTACAAATGGTCTATAACTCTGAAAACATGAAAAACTAGATAAAAATAAAACTTTTCGCCATTCAGCTTGAATCCAGTGGCCATATTTCTTACAAAATGAAATACGATCGGTTATGTTCTTTTTACTCAAAAAGGGTTTTTTAGTTACTTTATAAGCACGAAGTTTAAATGTTACCTTCAGCTTCGTCTTATACTTCTGCAACTTAACCGAATTTCAGGTAACTTACTTTGATTTCTGAAGCAGAGCAAAATGGATTATCAACACACATTCTTTTAATCATCCTATCATCACTTCATGTACTTTGTCGAGGTCTCCCATATCTTTTCTACATTGCAACAGTCCCATCTTCAGCAATCTTTTTAAATTATGGGACACTGCATATAAACAGCATCGAATTCTGGAAGCAATTTGTCGTAAAGTATAACCCTCTTGCTTAAGCACCACCATCTGACCTCTTTTCTCCAACGAAATAACAGGTTTCTTAGACATTTCAAGTTACTTAGACAATAAAATTACTACCGGTATTCAACACGCTTTAAATTGAAATAATAACACCACGAAATATTTGAATTACGCACAATGCATTCTAAATAATAATTAATACAGTAAAATAAACAATTAGTCACAGTTAATTTATGTACATTGCAGCGTTTCAATGCAAAATAAAAATAAACCTCTAAAAGCTTTATATCTGGTTTTGTTCTAAGACTTTTGACCAGTATTATATATTTAATTATTAAATCGTTTTTATCATCTCTGCTAACACCTCTGTAATCAGTGACTTCCCTCCCGTAATCTTTTGAAAACTTTACTTATATTATATTTTAGCCTTTTTAAATGGAATTTTCAATTAATAATTTTGAATCATAATATATAATTAATTTATAAACACATAAAATAGATTAATTAATCAATTGCTTAGTAAATCCTTTAGTTGATTCAAGTGTTATCATTGGGATTACGCAAAAGTACAAATTAATACCTCAATCGAACGAAAAACAAACAATCAGAATGAATACATTTTATAGGGGTAATAAAAATTCTGCATCTTTATGTTTTAAAATAAAAATATTTAATATAAAAATGATAATTAATTCTGGATTTCATCTTTAAATTTCTAATGACATTAATAATTTTACAGAATGACTCAGTGCTATTAGACAAAATAAATATCAGTAGTTGATACATTTAAGCAATGATTTTGTAATCAATATAATGTTATAAGGTCATATTTGAAGGTATTTAGCAAAGCAGTTCATATTGAGGCTTGATCTGATCAATAGGGCTCCACGCCTCCTTCGCTCTCCATTACTTTTTAATCGAAACTATGTAACTTAAAACTTTTTTCTATAATTTTTCTAATCCACCAAAATTACTAAAACCACTTAACTTTCAAAATTATGTTTAAATATTTTTCTGATTATTTTCTAATATTTTTTATTCTCTTGAATAATTTATTACTTTGATTTTTTTTCAGTTGCAGCCAATACTTTTATTATACTTAACTACTTAAATTGTAATTAACAGGTTGAGCGCAAAGGCAAAATCTTTAATATATTGCAAAGTATAATATTTTTTAAACAATCTGTTTTTAAATACAATCTGTAAGACCATTGCGGCCATGTTACGATATAAAATGCATAGAAAGAGCGGTCACCGTGGAAAAAATAATGGCCGTCATTGCGCCAACCTGTTAAAATTAAATTTTAAAAAAAATTTTGGGTGAAGATCGTTTTGGAAAATACCTCATAGTACAGAACAAATGAGAGTGTACCCCGCTAGTAAGTCTTTACAAAACGTTTTGGCCGATGCGTTTTCATAGTTATATTAAAATATCTTTAAAAAATTATATTTATAAAAAGTTGTAATATGTCTGGCGGTATTTCGCCACCATCTCTTTCGGATTGTCATCATTCTGAATTTTAAAGCAACTTTAAAAATAATTTTACAAATTAAAATTTTTTTCCATTTGTATTCATTTTGTTACATTCCCACATTAATATTCATAGAGTCGTTAGGCTTTATAAATATTTAATTATTCTCGGTTTGATAAATATTTTAAGAAATGTGAAAGTATAATTAGGGAGCGCCAGGTTTGAATTTAAACTAGACTGCGGTGTATTGTAACGAAATTTTGATTGTTGGAGATCATATTTGTCATAAGTTATTCTGTTTGAAAGAATCAACTATTTAAGCGCCTGTATTTCCATATGGCGTCGCAATTATCCTTTATTAAGAAGGAATGGGATAGAAGTTCATTAAACGGGCACTGAAACGAACTATTTATGAATTATTCAGATTTCTGGCCATTATTCTTGAAATTTAGGACCCTAATATTAAAAATTAACATCGACAGGAAATGTTTCCTTATATCAATATAGTGACTGAGTTATTTGGAAAAAAAATAATTGCTATTATTAACTGTAACGTTTTAATTTTCAGTTAATTAATTAATTATTTTATTTATTACTATTTATTTTATATATAATTTTTTTATTTGGTCAAGTAAATTGAATTTGAAAATTTTTTTTTCTAAATTATTATAAAATTAAAGTTAATTATTTTATATATTAATTTGAATTTTGTTATTAATCTAAAATTTGTTATTTTCTAAATACGCTAAGTGATGTTAGATTTTCGTAGAAAATTTTTGTATTCAAAAATGTTTCATATCATTGAAAAATATTTATGAAGGTAATATTTTCTAGTCTAGTGGTTTGTGAGAGGATATAGAATAAATATTTTATTTATTAATTATATAAGTTAATTAATTTCGTACAGAAATTACTTTCTTTCTACCACCATAAAAATACATTATAACCTTGAAATTTGACCAAAAATGGGAACACTAAAATCGAGTTGTTAACATCTCCATTTTTATATTCCAATAATGTATCATTTTCACTAAATGTAATCATAAAAAAATCATCTTCCTCAAAAGGATATTAAATATCTGCTTTAAAGTCTTAATATTTTTTACCAAAAGCAGAATTCGTCCAAATGTAGAGGGTTTATATTGATTTTTCAAAGATTGTTTCTAAAAATGGTCAAAATGGGAAGTTCACCGATTTTAGTAGTTATACTGTACTTGTTTAGATTTACTTGTACCAAAAATCTATTTTTATTATTCACATAATTTAAACATAATTTTCATTTTTATTTTCATTTCACTGATATTTAAAACTCTATTTTACTTTAATTTTCTTATTTATATTTAGTGGTTTTAAAATATTAATTCACAAATTTTTAATAGTCTTTCAGTAATTTTTAATAAAAATTTTATTATTTATTATCATTTTTTAATGTGTTTTCAGTTAAAAATTTCTTTTTTGTGTTTCTTATCGTTCCACAACAACAAAAGTAAATGTCCAGATCAACCTCAATCCCAAATCAAATCAATCAAAATGCAAAAACTCAACCCAAACCATCAACGACAATGAATGTGACAATGATAAATAGGTCGAACAATTTACTTTTTTAATTGATTTTATAATAAATAAAATTAATGCTTCAAGATTTATTTTTCGTTTACATGATCGAATAATGTTTTTAGTGATGGGTTGGCCTGGTAATCCATGAAGTCATCCTCTTCCCGGTTATGACAAGAGACCAATTTGAAGCAGGTCGATGTTTATACTGCTACTTTTGATCCCTCACGATCATAGTATAACATATTCCTCAAATAGGTGGACAAAATGTAAAGTTGGGCATCACCATTCGAAACCACAGATTTTACAACCTTACCTTATATAATTCTTCTGTCAATTTTTTAAAAACTGTTTAATGCAATACTTTAAAATTTTTAATTTAATTCTCGATTATAACTTTATCTATCGATTATTTCAAAAAAGAACCTTATACTAATAATAATTATCATTTAATATATTTATTTCATTATTGTGATTTTTTTCTTTAAATAAATAACGAAAGTAAAAGATCCATTCGACCAACTGATATCCCTATAGGGTAGGCACTAAAATGGACGACAAATATAAATTTAAACACTTTGCGTACCACTGTTTTGAGCCCAAAAGTACGAAGCGTTATTCATAATTTTTAACTATTCAGAAAAATGTATTCTTTTAAATATACTATAAACATTAAATTATATCTGCTTGATAAATAAGGATATATTATTTATAATTTTCGTCAATCAAGGGATATAAAGACATTTAATTATTTATAACGAATCATAATTAACTGAATATATTCAAAACAATAAAGCTTATGAAAAAAAACTAAAAAAACATTTAATACGAATAATGTTTAATATTTTTAAATAATAACAATATAATTGTTACAAAAATAAAATTTCTATTTTATTAAACTTCTTCTTAAAACCTAAAAATTGAAAATATTATTAAGATTATAATAGAATGTACACTCCATTCAACACACTGATGTCAATGTACCAAAATGGGAAGACAGTCACCCTTTGACTAAGTTTATTGGCTGTCTCCCCATCCAAATAGTTTCAATCAACAAATTAAACTAATAATGCTCGATAGTACAATTGGCAATATTAATCACACTTCCACTCATTAATATTTATTGCAATAATTCATTTTCTCAGTTAAATAGACAATCTTTTGACAAAAACTGCTTTATCACACATTTATTTTTTAAAGAAAAAAAACTGCTGAAATTTGTAAAGTATTTGTACAACAATGCATGATAAAATATTAAGAATGACAATTACAATAACGGGCATACGTGGTGTGGATAAAAAGTCATTAGACTCGTATAGAAATAAAAATAATTAATTGATGACATTTTTAATATAGAACAATAAATATATATAGTTTAATAATATCAAGTTTGTTTAACTGTGTTAATGGTTAATAGCATTATTTTTTGCGTACTTTCAAAAAAATGTACCAGCCAGTGGAATTTCGCTGCATCTTTTACCTTTTTGTTTTTGAGGAAGACTGAAAAGAAGGATATCATGCATCAGTTGCAGGAAATATATGGAAATGAATCACCATGCACTATTTACAACTGTATAAGAAAGTTTTTTTCTGGCAGGAACAATGTGTTTTACGAAGAAAGAATTTAGTGTACTAAAGAAATTCCTGACGAAAAATTGGAAATTTTATCGTTTATTGTGAAAGAAGACAGACGAATTACCCGGAGAAAGCTGTCAAACCGACTTAATGTAAGCAATAAGACTAAGCAGATGATACTTGGGAACATTGGAGTTAGAAAATTGTGCAGCCGAAATCCGTGAAGAACGAATGCAAGCATACTCATCAAAATACCATAAACCTTTTTGACATCACTGACTGGAACAAATGACAGTGATGAAAAGGACTTCAATAATAATTTAATTTCATCATTTGTTTCATAATCCACTTTTAAACGTACATTATTTATCTTTCTAATTATATTTTGACAGAGATGAAAAAGTATTCTTTAACTTCGGGACCAGGAAAAGCAATATAAATTACTGATATTCAAGCTTTCCTAAAGTCAACCAGAACTTTCTGTGATGATAAAATTGGAAGAGGTTTCTTCAAAGTCACGAACATTCTATTATACGTTTCTAATTTTTTTCTTTGAACTAGAAAGCAAATACAATTGTATAGCTGATAAAGATTTTTGTAACTTTATCAAAGGTTCCATCACCATAAATTAATTCTTTAATTCCGCTAAGATATTTTTGTCTCCAATTGCTAATATTCTTTCAGGATCTTTCACACTAGAGTCATAAAAAATAAAGGAAGAATAATTCGCAGGGATAACGAAGTTTGGATCATTTGGATTGATCATGTGATCAGAATTTTTATATCTTCGAAAGTTTCTTGCCAAAGAAGATTCCTTTGGTAAATGCATTAATACACGATTTCACAATTCCGAAAGAATTGTTCCCACAACATTTTTGGGAGTGGTTTCAGTTGTCTTTATTGGTTTCCTTATTTTGCTTAAAGCAATATTTGCACTGGCTTTTTGAACAGAAGTCATGACAATGTGACAGAATCTCTCCTTGAATAGCTTTTCCTTTGGTTTTTATTAAGGGTTTACATTCTATCGAGTGATATTGTCGATATCTCCATGTTATCACTTCTTTACAACTTTCTCTAATCTTAAGGTATTGGAACCCCATATATGAAAGCACAAAATGTAATTTTGACTGCGTGATATTTCCATTTTAAATTTATTTATGGTTAAAAAATATTTATTGTGTAACTGTTTTATTGATTTTATAAACCATTTAATTCATCTTAAATTTTTATTGATTACTTGTATTGGTTTTTATTCATATTTTAATATTTCATTTTCATTTTTCTGTTTATGTGTATCTTGCTGATAATATGTATTTCTATCTTTATCGTTTTGACCTTGTGTCATTTTGTCCATGCGTCGTTTTGTCTGTGTCGTTTTGTCCGAAGGCGTTTTGTCCTATGTTGTTGTTTCAATTGTTGTTTCGTCCTATAATCACCAGAATCATATTCATCAAAATTGATTTCGTGTATGCACAGAAAATTATGCCATTTAAAAATAAAGAAATTAATTGATTATACTTTTGTCATATATTCTTAGCCAAACATGGCAAGATCAATTGAACATGAAATCATGAAATGTAATACTTGCTCTAAGCAAAAAATATACACGGGGAAAACGAAAAAGGTTTTTTAAGCACTTTTCATATACCTTCACTGTATTTCATCTTGTCAAGAATGGGCCATTTACTTTTGCCTATATCTCAGCATTTAGACCACATAGAAACTTCAAATTTTCACTGA
>MQRK01170712.1:3164-15750 GCA_001938485.1 Girardia tigrina
TATATATATATATATATATATATATATATATATATATAATATTATATAGATGTTGTATTAAATTTTTTTTATTAAACATACATTTTTTTACATGAATCCAATTTTATTTATTTTTCAATTTTGATAAATTTTTTAATTCATTCTGAAACACACATCATATATAAAAATCAATGCAGTAGTAGTTTAAAAATGTAAAGATAAATAAAATTATAAAACACATGTTAATCGATCGCTGCACAGTGTCAAAAAGTGCTAATCGATATTTTTAAAGTGTTAATCGATAGTGCACATTGTGCCGCACATTTTGAATTATTTTAATCTTTATACATTTTTAAATTATTTTATCATTTTTTCTATAATATTCTATAATTATAAAATAATATTCTTTTAGAACAAAATAAATTCTATGGAATTTGGAATAAAATTTATTCTTCTTAGAACAATTAAATATTCTTAAGGAAACCAGTAACCAATCAGAAGCGTTTCTAACTAGGCTAGGGTGATCGTGACAGTTGCTGCCTAGGCTAAGGACATGGGAATCGTCTGATTTTTGCACATTTTGCACTATTGATTTGCACATTTGAACTTGATTTTGATTGGCTTAGCACATTTGGATTGCTTGGGACCCAGGAACCAATGAGAAGCGTTACTATGGTAACCAGTACCATTGCAGCCTAGGCTATGGTAACCGGAACCGTTGCTAGGGTGATCGGAACTCTTTCTAGGTTGATCGGAACCGTTACTATGGTAATCGGAACCGTTGCTATGGTAATCGGAACCGTTTCTATGGTAATCGGAACCGTTGCTAGGGTGATTGCGACCGTTGCTATGGTAACTGTGGCCATTGCCATGGTAACGGCTGACCCCCCTGGGGAGTCGGTGGAGAACATATATTTCCCCCTACTAATTCGATATAAGTTTGTGAAATTCAACCTTTTAATTGTCAATGCTTGGTCAACCATTCAATTTTCAAATTCATTTACTCTATTTTTATTTTATTATTATGAAACATTATTTGTCTTAGTCGGATTATACCGTATTGCTCGAAGAACTGAAAGGAACTGGAAAGCTTTGGGAAGATCGTGACTTTCCTGCTCTTACTTCATCTGTTTTCAATAGTAAGGCTAGTAAAAATTACAGAGAATTTGAATGGAAAAGACCGAAAGTAATATAACACAAATTAATTCATAATTTTTATGTTTTTAATAGGATATTTGTAAAAATCCAAAATTATTTGCTGAAGGTATTAGTCGATTCGATGTCCAACAGGGTGCTCTGGGTCAGAAATCTAAACTTTACATGAATATTTTATTAAAATATATTATTTATATTCAGGGGATTGTTGGCTGTTAGCTGTAGTTGCTTCATTGTCATTGTATGAACCCCTTTTTAATAATGTCGTTCCGCATGATCAAGATTTTGACAAAAACTACATTGGAGCATTCAGATTCCGGTTTTGGAAATTCGGAACATGGGTTGATATTATTGTAGACGATAGATTACCAACTTTGAGAGGAAAACTAGTTTTCATGCATTCTGCAGATTCAAATGAGTTTTGGTCAGCTCTGTTGGAAAAAGCATATGCAAAGTATATTACATGTCAAAATATAATTTCTAAGATGAATCTTTAGACTATGCGGAACATATGAATCACTGAATGGAGGAAGTCAAACTGAAGCAATGGAAGATTTTACAGGAGGTTTGTGTGAAACAATCAAACTAAACGAAAAGGAACGACCACCAGCATTATATAAACAAATGCAAAAGTTTTCGAAACAGTCTTCATTAATGGGTTGCGCAATTGAAGTATCATAATTACATCATTTAAATAAAACTTTAATAATTTTAGTCAACTAAAATTGAAGGAATTTTACCAAACGGTTTGATCACTGGTCATGCTTATAGTATTACTTCAGTTGAAGAAGTGAGATATTATTAATTATTATTTTCATAAATTATAACATTTTAAGAGGCTGTTGCTATATATTGTTTTTATTTTTAACAACAGTGATTTATAAAAATTGAGTTTTTACAAATTTTGAAGTTATGAAAGATATTTGAAATAAAAAATTTAAAAAAATTTAAATAAAAAGGAAAATTATTTATTAAATAAACATTTTTCCTTCTATATTTTTAAAAAAAAGTTAGGAAGTTTTAATGTTGTCTTTAACTTAGAAACTGAAAGTATATATACAACTTAATATGGTGGTAGAGCTAGTGGATTCTATTATGAACGTTAATGTAGTGCGTAGTTATCGAGAGGTCCAAATAACAGAGCTCATGAAGTACCTAGAAATGGTTAAATAGTGCTCAGCCGAGACAACAACCTACAAAAGTAGTATCCAACGTAGGAATATGTGAACATATCATCAACCAGGACATTTCAGAAATCACCAATAAAGAATCCAGGTGCAGTGTTGGAATCGTAAAAAGATAGGGCATCTCAACCTAAAATTCTCTAGCAAACAGTCATTGACACGTTTTTGTGTGACAAAAAGGTAAAAAGACGAATTGAAAGTCTGGAGATCTTATTTCAGAAATGTGGTAAGAATGAACATGACAGCGGCGTATTTAATGAACTTAAAAAGATAGAATATGGCATATGATAATAGAAGATTGAGAATATAGAAGCATGATCGTAAGTTGAAAATCCATTCAATGAAAAAAGATGAAGAACGAACATTTGATGGCAATTATGATGAAAATGAAGATAAACCGTACCCCAAAATATTATATGCCAATGTGCCATATAAATGACTTGTAATCGGCTGATACCGTAATGGCGAAACATTTTTTGTTTTAAATTATTAATATAAAAGTTTACATAAAAATTAAAGATAGTAAAATACAATATAAATTATCCATAATAGAAAAACAGATTTGTTTCAATATACAAAAAAAGACGTTTATGTAAGAGAAATAAAATTTTAATTTAAATGTCTTCAACGTTTTGTTCGATTATTGTCCTCTGCCGATATTTAATATTTTATAATTTTATTTCTCTTGTTGTAACATCTATTTTTTCTGAAATTATGTGTGATTACGCATAAGAATCTACTGATCACTTCAATCGTTGGTATCCATGTGTTTTCTGTCTCATCTGCAACTAGATCACATAAGTGGTTCTGACTATTTCGATGCCGATAGCGAGTCGATACTTCATACTTTTTTTCACATTTTTACTAATGCGGCCGTTGTTTTCAGGAGAGCGGCTAACAATAACACCATAAATTGACTTGTAAAAAAAGGAAAAAAGATACCTATATCTGTTTTGATTTTAGGCATATAAATACACTTATTAAGAGACAAACTTTTTGATAATCAATACTGATGAGATGTTGTTTGAGAATATAAAAGGTTAAATTAAAAAAATTTTTAAAAAGTTTGAGAAATTTGTGTATTGGTTAATTGAGTTATTTGTAAATGTAAATTTATAAAATTTTTAGAAAAAATTGTAAATTAATTAAATTAAATTTTTTTTGAGTTTGTAAATGGAAAAATGAGTTTAAAATGGAAAAAAAAGAATTAGTTATAAATTAAAATTTGTAATTATTATTTATGAATTGGCATTGTTTGTGTATTATTTAATTTAATTTTTTTATCATTGTAAATATATGAAATTTTTAGAAAAATGTAAATTAATTAAATTAAAAAGTTTTAAGTTGTGTATATAAAAATGTAAGTTATGAATTGTAGTTATTAATTTAAAATTGTAATTACAATTCATTAAACTTGGATTGTTTTAATATATCTATTTATATAGAATTGTGATAACCAATAAAGATTACTAAGGATTATCGATTTTTAAATACGGTTAAATATAATCTTCCTTGACTGAAATTGAATGTCTAATTTAAAAGCACAGAAAACTTTACCATTTGACTATATTTTTAATGTGGATTATTTTATAACGACATTTGTGTTGTATTTTCACGTTCTATATATTAAGTGTGTTGTTATTTTAAATACAGAATTTTAACGTGTAAATTAAGAGCAGTCTTTGATCTGGATCTCTCAAATCCAACGGACCTCAAATGCTGGCTGATTGCTTTTAAATCGCTGATGAAATCCAAACAAATCCTGGACAAGGGAGAAGACTTACTGATGACAAATAATTTTCTCAGCATATGCGGATTTCCAGCGTTAAAAAAATATCCAATGTGTTAGCGCCCAAAGAGATATCCAACATTAAATTTCAACAAATCGAGGCGCTTATCCATCAAATAATACAGCCCAGAAACAGCCTTGGGGTAGCAGAGAGAGCCAAGTTTAACAATTTATCCCAAGACCAAGAAGAAACAGACTTAAAGAAGCTGCAAGTTACTGTCAGCTCGAAGTCCTGAAAGAAAGTAGATAACCAGTCGATGAAATGATAAAAATTAAACTCTTGTCGGGACTAAACGAATCCAACGTCAAATTTATAACACTGGAATTCATCCAGAACAATTCCGACACCACATGCCATTATCTAGTGGCACAATAACAAATATTTCCGCTCATGCAGGCTTTTAGCTAAACCAATCAATCAATGCTCTTACACGTTCTACATAACGCAGTCAATCGGCCAATTGCAACTATTGTGTCGGGTGACAGAGTCGAGGAAAATGTCCGGCATTCGGTTAAACATACAATAAATGCGGAAAGTGAAATCATTTTGCAAAAATTTGCAGACCCAAGAAACTACAGAAGAATCAATTGAATCAGAAGATATGGATACGAACAGACTTGAGTCAGGTTGAGTCTAGCTTAAATTATTTGTGGAAGATGCATTGACAGCAGAAAATGGGGTGAATAAATAGTGAAACAGCTAAACATAACAGGGATTAGGAGGCAATAACGTTATGAAATTTCTTTCTAGAGAGGAATTATTGGTAAAATTAAATCTAGAACAAAAAAATTAAGGTATAAAATTACATGATAAAAAATATGTTATTCGTGACTGTGAAGAGAACTCAAACATTTGATAGAATATTTAATATATTCACAATTTTGATCATCTCTATGACTATCAACAGTATTACTCTCACTTAATACCATCTCTCAATGTTTAATACTTCTCATCCCAATCTGAACTAACTGGAAGAAATTTAATTTATTTAAAATATTTAATTTAAATTTTATTGGGTGAAATAAAATTACTTTTTATAATCAGTTTTAAACATTAATTTGATTTTAATTATTTAAAAATTTACAAAAATAAAAATAAAAAATTTCAATATTAAATCTAAATTTGAATAAATTAGTTGCAGATAATAAGAATTAAAATATTGCTCATCCATCTGATTAGGAGAGGCACAATCCCAAATCAACACACAACATTTTAACATGCAAACACTACACAGTGGCATATCTGGTGAAGCATATGAAAGAAATATGGCGAACATTTAAAAATTCTAGCCTATGGGGCCGTGAGACTGTGTTTTTAGTTCACTGTTTATTATTCAAAAAATGCAGCAATTCAGAAAAAAATCCTGTTATTTAAAATTACGAATAAAAATTGTAATAAAAAATTATAGGAAATTAAAAATATAAAAAGAAAATAAAGAAAAGAAAACACAAATTTTTACTCTTGGTATTTTTAATAAATTTTGGAAATTTTAACGTTATCTTTGATTTAGGTAATGACGGTAAATACATAACCTAATAATTATTATTTGGTAGGTAAAAGAAACAAACGGAACAAATGTTGAATTAATTCGAATTCGTAATCCATGGGGAAATGAAAAAGAATGGAAAGGGAAATGGAGCGATAATTCCCCGGAATGGAATACGATTTCATCTGCAGATAAAGAAAGATTGTGCTCTCAATTTGCAAAGGATGGGGAATTTTGGTGAGCAATTAAAATATTCAAATCTTTTTGATGATGAACGATTTATGTTAATAAGGATGTGTTACGATGATTTCAAAACAAATTTCACAAAACTTGAAGTTTGTCATTTGGGCCCAGAAAGTCTAAATGAAGATCTAAGTGGTAAAAGAAGATGGGAAATGTCAATTGAAAACGGATCGTGGTGTAAAAATATAAGCGCAGGAGGATGTCGAAACTTCATTGGTAAAAATCTAGAATTAAATTTGATTTTTGTTAGTAATAATTTTAAGAATCATTTGCTACAAATCCACAAATTAAAATCGAAGTAGTCGATCCTGATGATGAGGATGATGAAAATATGGGTACAATTATTGTGGGTCTTATACAAAAAGGAATGAGACAAAAGAAGATGGATTATCACGTTATTGGATATGTGATATACAAAGTAAAGTGTAATTATAAAATTTTATTATTAAAAATTTCATAGCTTAAAGATCCGGAATGTGGTCTTCTAAATAAATCATTTTTCAAATTCAATACGACTGTTGCTAAATCTCCCGGATTTGTTAACTTAAGAGAAGTTTGTGGTCGACACAAATTGCCGACTGGTCATTATGTGATTATACCATCAACATTCAATCCAAATGATGAAGCAGAGTTTATGTTGCGAATATATAGTGAAAAAGCGAATAAAACAGCGTATTATTTAATAATTTTTTTTCTAACAAATTTCATTATATATTTCTTCAGTGAACTCGACGTTCAAAGTGGTCAAATTGAAATCTCGAAGCATCTGGTTAGATTTAATTTTCATGTGAAATATAATATCAATTCAAAATCATTAAAGTGAATCAAAAGTTCTTTCTGATTTAAAAAAAATTCAACATAATTTTTCAATAACTAAAAAGTAATCAAGTTTCAAAGTAAAGACCAATGCAATCAATGGCTTGAATCCATTTGTAAAAGAATTCAATACTGCTTGAATAAAATACTTTATTTTTAGAAACAAAAAAGAACACTCGTTTTCGAACTCACTCAAATTGTTGAAGTTGTGGTAAAAAAGAAAGTTTACCAAAGAATTGTATAGGTAATAGTCGAATGGTGCATGGTCCGGACTTAAAGTTGGGTATGGAAGAAGTTAAAAGGTGTCAAGATCTTTTATTTTTTCTGGTTTTGTCTAGTAGTGTATAGTTTTTAGTTGTTTTCATGCATAAGACCGTGCTTTCGATGGATCAAACCTTTACATCTAGTGTCGCAGCTCTGCTTACGATAAGGTTACTAAGATTGGCCTCTATAGTTCGATCATTGGGAAGTAGACTGGGAAAAATTAGGCATTTAAAATTCCTCTGAATACATAAGTGTCTTCCTTGAGGATTGATCACGTTTTGCTACCCGTACTTAAATGGTGACAGCTTTTTAAAACGAAACACTGAAAGTTTCATTGAAAATATTAAATAGATCGTAAGTTATGAATATTTGTTTGAAAATCTAATCTTTCCACGAAAATTAAAACAACACAATTTAGCGGGAAAATACCCGATTACATAGTGTTAATATGGGGTTAAAATATCGATTTTGTTTGTTTGGATTAGGAAAATATATTAACATTTCGTCACAAGTAAAATTTCCATGCATCGAACTGTCATCATGCAAATTTGTCAGCAGTCTTTACCGGTTTCTACACGTAACTTAGCTTGAATTTAAGTCCATTTATAAAGCACCTATTGATTTTTCAAAGATTGTGAAAACTCCATACAATTGATGTTTGGGGAATAACAAACTTTTAGAAAAACTATTTCGAACAGTGCGATCCAAAACTACATTGTTCTTTTCAGTCTCGCACGTCTTCTTTGTTACTGCCACGCATTAACGCCCTGTTTCGAATAATGATGTAAAATGACACTAATGTCTAATTTTGCCATGATTATTTTAGAGGTTAAAAAAAGTTAAAAATGATCGGTTAAAAATTCTTTTATATGTTATGATAGAATAATGGCATGTAAAATAATACATTATATATATATATATATATATATATATATATTATCTAGAACTGATAATGACATTTTTAATAATAATGAAAACAAAGGCCATTTTTGAATATTAAATTTTTCGCAATACATACGCGTTTCACCACTTCGGCATCTTCAGTGCAATGAAATAAAGTGATTAATTGCTATTTATATAGTTGAAAAACTATTACATCATACGTCTCAAAAACATACTCTTTTTTCTTTTTTAAAAGTATTTTAATGATATTTAAAAAATTTTAATATGGTTAGATGAATCACCTTGCACGTTTAAGTATGGTTTATGATGCTTTATTAACAATGTTTCGCCAATAATCCTTTCATAATTTGTGTCAAAATTATTTAAAATAACTAAAATCTTTATTGTAATCCATAAGATTACCTTTACCTCTTTTAATATGGCTCAATATCGAACTATTTCTACTCGATTGAGTATGTTCAGCAATTCTAGTGCGGAGATGACGACTTGTCTCTCCAATGTACAAGGCACTTGTGACATTTGAATTGATAAATTAGATTTGCCTTTATACACAAAGGAGTTTTTGATTTGTTTGAAAACAATTTATTCATATCAATTTATTTTTTTAAACAGCTTATTTATATAAATGTATTCTAATATTAAGTATTGTTAAACATATATTATATACATTTAACACGAGTTATATTTTTATAATTATTAAAGAATGTTAATAAAACTTCATTATTGTAAAATTGACATTTTATTTTTAGCAAGATATCGACATAACAGATGTGAGTTTTTTTTTGCTTTAACGCTAATCTTGTTTAATGATATAATGAGTCTCAGACAAAATAATTGTGCCTAATGTAACGAAAAATATTATTTAAAACATCATTTAACAAATTGATATTTTCTTCGATAGAAACTTCATTATTCCAGTAATATTATTGTAGGCTGCAAAAGAAAAGAACAAGAAGATACAAGAATTGGAAGATGGGTTGGCTGCAGCTTTCAAGCAATTAAGCGGACCCTTGGAGATCATCAATGCTTGTCAGCTGCGAGACATCCTGAATGCCTATATAACGAGAGGTATTTTAATAAATTTGCTAATTTAAAATTTAAAAGAATTTTAAAATTATTTTACCATAATTAACTAATAACATACAAATAAAAATTTTTTGAAAAGAAAAAATATTTTATTACTATTTAAATATTATACAAAACATGTAATATGATATATTTCAATTTATGCAACAAATATAAATGTCGTTTGATAGAAAAATTAAAAACTTAATGAAAATAATAAATCGAAAATATATAGAGTAACAATAAAAATGCAAAACAATGCAAAATAAATGAAAATAAAAATATTAAGTCCACAATGACAGAATAATTAATTCATTATTATACTTTTCAGTTCGAATAACCTCCGTGAAATTCGAATTTTTCTTTTTTTATGGGAAAACCATAACTATAAACACTTAACTATAAACGTTTATCACGGAATTACTTGCTACCTTTTACATATAACTATATGTTAAATAATTTAAATTAATATACTAAAAAAATGAAGATAAAAATAAGAATTAATTCATTTTTTTATTTTAATTCAAATTCAGGCAGACTTCTTTTTGGATTTTTAGACTACTAATTATTGTTTCCTTGTTTTGGCCGTATGTGTGCCGAGCATTATTAAATGAAAATGATTGAGTCAATTGGCTCACTCTGATTGGCTAATCAATCAGAAGGAGCTTCGTTAGTTACAAAGTGATTTTAATCACTTTTAATTTTTTCTTGATTTAAATTTAATTTTTAACGATTTGTCGATTTCAGTTCTTTGAAAAACGATTATTATTTATCGTAAACGACTTTACGAAATATTTTGATATTTTTGGATTTTCGAACGAATTATTTTGATGTTTTTATTGACGAGTGAATCATTTTATAATTTTGATTGTCGAACGAATTTCAAATCTCGGACAATTAAGTATCAGTGTTAATTTTTAAAATATTATATTTTTAATACAATATGAAAAATTTGAGTAAATTTTAGAAAAAAATTAAAAAAATAACAATCACACCTTGAATCACCATGGTCAATTAAAACGGAAGACAATTATATCAAAACAGTAAACAATATTATCGAAAATGATATACAAGTAAAAATATATAATAATTTCGAGCCATACGTAGACATTAAGGCTGGAGCGAAAATTTGTCGATTTGACCCAATATTTCGTCATTTTTAAATAAATAATTAAACTAATTGAAAAAATAAATTAAATAAATATTGGTCATTTAAATAAACATTTAAAATAATTAAATAGATAAATTAAATAAATCCAAATCATGTGAAAAAATAAATAAATCTCAAGAAAAAAAATGAATTCAAATAAATGAAATGCAGTGCAAGATTTGTGTCCCGAAATTAATCGACAGTGTCCTCGATTGTGGTCACGTTTACTGTTCTGATTGTTCAAAAAGATTAATTAAAAATTATTCAATAAAAATGGCGACTATTGACAAACTTCGTGTTCAAAAAAATAATGTGGCATGTATTTGCAGTCTTTTTATTAGCCAGTGGTTGTAGTTTTTATTGAAGGCCACGTGTAATTGATCAGTTTGAAAGATGTGTGTTTGTGTGATTGTTTGTTTTGATTATCGTCTGTGGGCAGTCATTTAATTATTATTCAGTTTGAAAAATTGGGAAAGTTGTGTTTGATTTATGTTCAAATTTGAAAATAAAATTTTTTGTAAAAAAGTAAAACCTTGCTTTCTTTATTTCTGTGTTGAATTATTAAAAGATAAAAAAATATATTACTGGCCTTTTGAATTGTTTGACTGTGCCAGTTGACAAAATGACCCCGACCAAACGACAGAGAGTCGAACCGGTTGTCAGTGAAGTAGACTGTCGAACTTTCGTTAGTGAATTCAAATTGCTCAATAAACAATAAATTGCTCAAATATTTCCGAAGTTATGAGTTTTGTAATTTTCGGTAACTCACTTTATCCAAACGAATTTCAAATAAAATTTTCCGGTTATGATTACATTAAAGTGAATAGAAGTTACAAAATGGCAGCGCACTTATTAAATGAAATGTACACAAAATTTCAAAATGAATTATTTAATGTGGAGTCACGGTTTCCGAATCAAAGGCTTTAATTAGAGACAAAAACAACAAAAAATATGAAGGACCTTACACAATAATTGATCAGAACAAACACATTAAATATTAATGACGTTCCAACACAAATAAACGAAAAAAGATTAAATTTCATTTTAAAAAAAGAATTGAATTATGTTCAAATGGCCCTTCTTGACACAGGCACTAGAAGAAGACTAAGAACAAAAGACCCTCTAACGAAGGAAAATTAAATGAAAAAAGTCTTAAACTTACAACCTTAGAAATTTCAAAATCATCTAACTGAAAACACACAACAAACACACACTCCGTTTTCTTAGGGGGGGACTGTTGTGATACTCTTTATTTTTTTATTATTCCAGAGTCGATTGTATATTTATTTAAAATTTCATTTTTACTTTTTTTTTATACCACTCTCAAACATATTTCATGTAAAGGTATTATATCTTTTATGTGTGAGAAAGGTTAATTTACTAGAAATTGTAAAAAAATTTATTGTATCAATTATTTTTATTTTTGCGTATCTTTTTTAAAGAATATTTGTCAAGAATTATATTTATTTTTTTTCTAAAGAATGCTTATCAAAGATTATATTTATTTTAAGAAAGAAGTCAAAAAGATAAAAGAAGATGTACAGAAAAGAAGAAATAATAATTAATCTCATATAAGTCATGACGATTAATTATTATTAAATTCAAAATCAAAATTCAAATAAGAATCGATTTTTGAATTAATATTTTATCACAAATAATTAATCTTCTTACCTGTATCTGTAAATATGCTGCGAAGCAATAATGCTCAGTAAAGCCTAGTCAATCCAATACAGTTACAATTTTATTCATCAGCAATAATTGTTATCATTAATTCCTATTCCGAATATCGGTTACCAATTCCTATACATTATAGTCACGAATAATTGTTCATATTCATTGCCCTTAGTTACATTTACGAATTATTGTGATACATTCAAATCATCTTTGCTTATTATCGTCTCTATATATTGCCTCAAATTATTGACATTCTAAGTCTATGATTATCGTATCTATACAAATTTCATTTCAATAGTACGTAATCATCTTACGAGAAGAACTTTAACGGATCACAAGTATTGTATTCATAATTGTTTTATACAAATAATTATTGTATTCGGTTATCATAAAGAAAAATAAACGTTTTTTTGTTTAACGTTGATTGTTTGATTTGAACTAAACTCACCTAATTTGTTAATTTGCTTAGTTTAGTATATCGTATATCAGGTAAAATAACGGGTGCGCAGGTAAAATCTGGACAAATTTTAAACCACCATTGTGAAAAGACGAAATAAAATTTCCAGAAGCTGTTTATATTTTATTGAAGGGCAAGATGTAAGGAACAAAAAATGTTTACAGAATAATTGAAAGTGGTCCGTCTCTATACACAGCATTTTTATTTTTATTTTATTTTTATTTTATTTTTTTAATTTAATTTTTAATTTAATTTTTAATTTTATTTTTATTTATTTTATTTTCATAAATAAAAATGTTTGATTTTTTCGTCACCTTTTAAAGTAAATTATATTTATTAAAATTGTGAAAAATTGTATTATTCAAACAATTCAATAGAAAATTGCTGATGATGATGTATATAAACATCGAAACATGTCCA
>MQRK01170712.1:20192-45417 GCA_001938485.1 Girardia tigrina
ACAACCGCTGTTGGTCACTATATAATTTTAAAACTTGAATTCTTGGATAATCTAAAATAATGGTTGTTTCATAAAATTCAAAAAAAGTAATTCAAAACACGCATTTAAAAAATAATTAATTAAATTTAATAAAACTACTTTATTGTTCCACGAATCAACACTTCATTTTGCAGGAAATAGAAAGTTAGATACTTAATAAACTGATAAAGTTTCAGTATCAGAACCTGTTCATTTTGTATATGGATGAAGCAAATCCAAATATAATTGAAATGAGAAAGGATATAGATTAAACAAAAGAAAGGAGCTGAAAAGTTGTTTATATTCCATCGTATCAATATATATATATATATATACTTTTCAATTAATTCCAATGCCAATCGGATTAATAAAACAAAAAATAGCCATTTATCCAAACATTTATTTTTATTTTGCAATACTAGTTTCGCCATATTGGCATCTTCAGTTGACTAATTGAAATTTCAGATTTAAGTCCCTTTTATATAGCGGTAGACTGTTACGCAATACTCAATTTAAGGCTTTTTTTTAATTAAAGTAAATAATAATAAAAATAAAAAAAGCCTTAAATTGAGTATTATTGTATATATATATATATATAACCACATTCAAATGATTTATTACATTGTTGTTTGACGATAAATTCTTTTGTTCTTCATGTTAGTATTATCCTTTTTTGACATACTTAACCACATTCAATTATTTCCTTGATCTTTTGTTTATGTTTTATTTGCATAGGTATTTTTATGTAATTGAAAATCTTTTTCATTTAAGCATATCAAATGAACAAATGTATTGATCAAATGTATTTATATTGTTATATGTATATATATTGTTAAATGTATTTATATGTATTTATTTATATTTATATTCTATAATATTCTATATTTTATGCTCTTATGCCATGACCACTTCTTGGGTGAACACATATTAATTTCTAAAATTGTTAATCTATCTTTAAATAAAATAATTTTTTTATTGCTATGTTGCTATCTTAAAGCAACTATCTCAGATAAGAATTCTAAATTCTTCCTTTAATTTTTCTATTTTAGTTTTTTCGTATTGCATTTAGCAAAGAGAGAATATATTGTCACAAAAACCGTTTTCGTATTTTATTCTTCATTCTACTTTACTTAATATTTCATGAAGCGGAAATAATGGATTGACCGAATATTTAAAAGCGGTGAATTTTCATCATCAAATCTTAATGCACGAACAAACTTTATTCAACTAAATTATGGATTATACTAATAATTTAGTTTATATTAATCAGACCAAACGGTGAATGGCGACGATAAAGATTCATTCAGAGACATCTTTCCCATCAAAACAATTTGAATATCGACGATATTGATTTGCCAACATCGATTTATTAGAGTTCATTAAATTTTGAATTTGACTGAACCCCAATTCAGTTTGTAAAAATAAATAAATTCATTTTTAATTTAAAATGTACAAAAAACTAAATAAATAATTAAATGAGTTTTATAATAAAAAGTAATAATAAATTTATTATTAGAAAGAAAAAGTTAAATCGAAAAAAATTAATAATTACTTAATGATTATTGATAAAACGAAGTCCGGATGAAAATCTTCTTTTAATAACCAAAGTCATCCATTTAAAAATATATTTTAAGGCAATATATTTCGACGAATCTACCGTCATCTTCAGGTCACTAATTAATAATCAATTCACCTGTATATAAATACAAAAATGATGATTATGTAATCGATTGCATGAAATCATGCTAATCAAAAATTCTCAATAAGCTGGTTGAGACTGCCGATTGAACATTGATTTTAGGGCAATGTAACCTAATTAACAATGCTTCACACGACACTCTCTCCCAATAAGTGCCAAAATGCTTACACAGAATTTTGAAATTATCAAAATTAACATCACATTTACATTAATTCCTATGTTCTGCAATATTACTCTGACTCTCTTTTCGACCATGTTCTTGAATTTGTTTAGAGAGATGAGGGGCAGTCTCTCCAATGTATGTGGCATCGCACTCATTACATTTATATTCATAAACAATATCAGAACAAAGTGTTAAAAATTATATCACGATCTCATAAAATTCAAAATATGTTTTGTAATAAATCTATTACACCTTTAAATTTATTTCATTGTTAGTTGCTTTTAACAATGCATTTTTAAAGTTTTTAAATCCTTCAGAATAAGGTACAATTAATCAATATATAGGCATATTATTCATATCTAATGATCCTTCGATTTCCTTCTTAGATCCATCAGGAGAGGCCAAACTCTGATTTTTCGAAAAATCTTTTAAAAGTATTTTATCTACTGTTTCCTTTATTAATTTTTCTAGAAAAGATTTAGAATAACCATTCTTATTTAACAACGAACTTAGTTTATTAACGCTTTCTGCAGATTTAACAAAAGTGGAAGACAACGACTAGGAGCGATAAATTAAACCTTTAATCATGTTTCTTTTATACTTAAGTTCACAAAAACTATCTGGTGAAGTATATAAACATGTATCAGTTTGCTTCCTATAAATTCCAGTCTCGTAACTAAGAGATTTTCTTTCAACCAAAAGATCCAGAAAAGGTAAGACTCCATTCTTTTCATTTTCAACTGTAAAAGTAACATTAATGTTTTTTTTTAATTTTAAAATTAATATTTAAAAAAAAATTATAAAAGAATCTTTATCGAACTGAATTTCATAAATAATGGAATTTTTGATTTATTGATTTTCGAAATTTAGAATGAACGAATGTGATTTGTGAGTATGTATATAACTAATTGGAACTGTATGTTATTTGTAAAAAATACATTTGTTTAAATATATCAATTTATGGACTCATGGTACGTAACTATTCTGTCACAATTTAAATTAAATAAAGAATTAAAAAATGTCAGATAAAAATTTGACTTTTTATGGATTTGAATAAAGAACTTGAAGATTTTCTTTTTCTTTATTTGTTGTTACTAGAGGATTTTTGAATAGGTTGAAAGAGAATTTTAGCCAAATGAAGAAAAATGCCATAAATTGCTTCAAAAAATAATAAAATAGTACAAATTAAAAAGGAATCCATTTTAAAAAATTCTGAAACAAAATTGATAAAATTGGCACGGTCGGAGAACCTTGAATTCCTGATTCTCCTAGACATTTGTTGGTGGCCAAGATATAGCGTATGCTTGAAATATTCCAAATACATGAACTTGTCCCCAATGTTAAATGCTGGAATCGTGTTCCCTACTCGAAAATTCTATTCACAGACGTAGATATGTTTATTAAGTACAGTCAAGATCTTTACAGAATTTCATCCATATTCAAAGTGAAAGATGTTATATCCTTGTGGCGAGATGTAAACCATTGAGACATAGAAGATGTTCTGCTTTGAGTCAAGAGTAGAAACAGAAACATCTCTGGAGATTTCAGACTGTCTACAAACCAGGACACTGTCGATGTCAATTTTAACAAATCATGTACCTTTTTACTTTTTGAAGACTAGTTTTTTGTAAGTGAATTGTGTGTAGATTATTGTGATAAGGTATGCATGATTGATGAATATAATTTTGCCTTTAAATATTAGTTAACAAATATTAATAAAAAATTAAATAAAGTGATTAATTCAAAAAAACTTTATTTAAAAATTCCATATTCCGAAGGTGCTAGGGATTTTAAACGAATTTTAGAAAAACAGGCCCAAGTAGGTGTTACAATTAAAGTATTGTTTCTAACTAATAAAATTTCAAATTACTTCTCAAATAAATCTAAAACACAATTGGATATGAAAACAATTTAATATAAATGTCACAAGTGTGAATCCTTGTACATTGGAGAGACAAATCGTCACCTCCGTATTAGAATTGCAGAACATACTCAATCAAGTAGAAAAAGCACAATTTTGGACCACAAGTCATAAATCAAAATATTATTTTTTAAAAATACAAAATTACTTTTATATCAATTTTGTGTGCTTACATAATCTAATGAATCATCTAATTGCATTTGCGCAATTTGACATTTTTCTGCAATATTGTTCGGGTTGATGTGATATCATCAACCAACTCTTGCACAATCGTGAAAGTAAAATTTTTACTTTACAGGGATCTTAAAAAGAATTTTTCGATCAAATTTTTACATAATCATTTATTGTCATCGAGAATGAATAAGTGAGCAAAGTTTGAATAAAATCGATTGAGGAGAAAGCCTTCAAAAACAGGTTTCTAAATTCTATGGATATATATATATAGAAAGTCAATTAATAAAAAGAATGGAAAAATGTGCATTCAATTCTCAGAGACCAAAACGTTTTCCTTGCGGTAGAAGAGACTAATATAAATGGTAAGAAATTTGTAAACATATTGGTAGGATTATTGACTGAGCCTTCAAAAACGTGTTTTTGCTTGACTGTGTGCCAATCTTTAGTTCTCCAAATGCTCCTCTTATATCCCACCTCGTAGATGAAACTATCAAAAATATTGGAGCAAATCGAAACTATTTTTTCTTATTGATATCAGATGCTGCTCCTTACATGATTTTGACTGGTAAAATGCTCAATAATTTTTATCCTAAGCTTATTCATTTACTTTGTCTTGCTCACCTATTTCATAACTGCTTTCTAAAGATAAAAACAAATTTCAAGGAAGTCTATGAGCTTATTTCAAGTTCAAGTTAAAGAATGTGAGGTGGTACGAAGAACAGTTGAGTTTAGATTGATTTCATGTTTAGGGCAAAGATCGTTAAACAATCATTTTGTCGAACCACCCTTCGTAGAGATAGAAATGTCAAATTTGATATACTTCGCTTCCTCATTAGAAGTCTTGGAAAAGTATTTCCAAGCTTTTGACATCTCTGAAATATGAAAAATAAATAAATCAAAGATATCATCAACTTACTTGCTCGAATATTTCAGAAGCAGATTGAAATTGGCATTTTTTCAAACAAGTTTTAACAAATTTATTGGTTATTAATTTCTTTTTTTTCGTTTTTTTTTGATTTCCGTAAATTGTTTTTTAAAAAATAATAAATTAAAATAAAAAATAAAATCAAAGCAATTGTATTTCATTTTTAAATTATGATTCACTGTATTACACTGTAGAATATGTAAAAAAATTCAATGGTAAGAGATATTTCTAAGTTTAAAATGTTTTTTTGAAAACTCTTAAACACATAAAAAAACTACATAAATGTTAATAAAAAAATAAGATCTTAACTGAATCCTGGGATCCCGATAGTCTAATCCCAGTAAAATATCCGGGATCCCTGGTTGAATTCCCTGCAAATAAATTACTAGTCGATGGAACAGATGTTAATAAAAAAGAAAAGAATTCGATCATCAAATGTCAATCGAACAATTGTCAAATTCCCGATTTTGTTATCACATTTCAAGAATTGATCACAAAATATCAAATGGTAAATGAGTTTCTCAATTGTTTCTCGACACTCGACTACAAATCTCCGACTCCAGTTCAAATGCAAGCGATCCCCGTCATGCTGGAAAACTTGAATTTATTTACAATGGCTCCGACTAGTTCCGAAAAAACCGCCGCATTTTTAATACCGATTATCCACAAGATTCTCCAATCGACCGATACTGATACCGACTGTGATCGGTCAGTTTTTTATTTGCGAACGGTCGTTTTAAGCCCGACAATTGAGCTGACAACGCAAACATTTCAAGAATGTCTGTGTCTCTTGGAAGAACTCCAATTGGACAAGAGGAGGATCCGAGTGTCTCTGTTTTTCAAGAAGTCGATTAATGTGAAATCTGAAATTGTTATTTCTACACCGATGAGATTAATTGAAACGTTCAATAAAGATTCGACAGTCATAAATTTGAATCGGCTGAGTTGGTCGGTGATTGATGAGTGATAAAATATTTAAAGACAATTTGAATAGTTTTTCTGATCAATTTCAAATGATCTACGATAAGTGTAAGGAATCATCGAGCGAGTTTCTCGTGTCTATATTCAGTGCGACTCAAACGAAACCGGTGATGGATTTGGTAAAAGAAAATTTGTGCAAAGAATTAGGTTTTGTGAGAGTTGGTGTGAAAGATGCTGCCATTGATACGGTGAGTCAAGAGTTAGTGTATTGCTATAATGTGGAGGCATGGCTTCCGAAGATCCAAATATCTTCTTAAATTGTTCGAGATGTTCACCGATCACCACCTCAAATTATTTATTTTCTAAAATAAATCATTCAATTCTTTCTTTTTCGATGTTAAATTACGCAAACCTCTTTGATTATGTGATTAGAATCATTTTCTAATGATTCATTTAAATCAAAAATATGAACCGGATTGAACTGTCGCATGGAAAATAGAAGTCGATAACTTATCATAAAACAATTGAACATTTGATAATGTTTTGAATAATTACCATAATTAGTAATATTTAAAAAACAATTCGATTATTAATTCAATTAAATTGAATACATTTATTTTTCATTCAAAAACACATTCTTCCGCCAAAATTTGCAAATCAAAACACCACATAATGATTATGTCATAATCCATTCAAACCAATCACATAATAATACAAAAAGAATAATTTTTAATCTTAATTACTTGTTTAAACATTTATTTTATTTATTTCTTTTTATTTAATTATTGAAAATTCGTATTTATATATCACTTATATACAATGACAAGCAATGGTAATACAAAATAACAGAAATTGTCATTCAAAATTCGAGATAGAGATATGGAGAGGCAAGGAATTAAAATATAAATAATAACAAAGATAATATAGATAATGATAATATTTGAATCCCGAAAAGGCATTCTTGTTTTTTTGATGATTTTTTTAGGTATTATTGAATAGAATTGAGGTTGAATTGAGGTTTATTTAAATCAATGATCAATAAAAAAATTGTTCGGAAAAAGGTTTGATTACTCTTGGAAGAGTGGAAACAACAAGATGAATAAATAAATAATGAATTAAATGAAGTGATTGCTTCAGGTTCTCAGATTCTTGATGATTTTGTTCATTCTGTTTATATGTTCCTCAAACGTCTTTTAATCTGTTTTGGTTTGCGATGTGAGAATCAAATGGTGGATCTGAGGATCATTGATATTCTTCTCAAAAATATGACATATATCTGTTAATCTAGATGTTTCTTTATGTTTTGAAGTCTCAGATAAACTGTTTATAATTTTTTAACATTCTGATTTGTGTCATCTTGTCATTCTTCAGTGTATGCTGGCACTTAACCGGCATGTTGAGTTTTAGAATCTCAATCTGGCATATATAACCGGACTCAGATGCAGCCATCTTTCTTCGAT
The DNA here is from genome assembly GCA_001938485.1 of Girardia tigrina. Taxonomy (NCBI): domain Eukaryota; kingdom Metazoa; phylum Platyhelminthes; order Tricladida; family Dugesiidae; genus Girardia; species Girardia tigrina. Next base: position 27,474 of record MQRK01170712.1, read on the forward strand.
ACATTAGATTTTCCAATCAGTAAATTTTTTGCCGGCATTTTTACTGTGTCTTTAGTAAAAATCCTATTATATATTTTCCAGGCTTTTATAGCTTATGACTATTTTCATCTATTAGCGCTCCTCTAAAAAGATATTCTCGAATTCCATATAAATGAATATTATTACACATTATCACAAGCAATATTAAACAATTTCTTCAGCACCCTTCTCCGCATCTGAACTCTGAAATACGGTAGGGATCAGTTTATATTTGTTGTAACTTGAACAAATAAAAAAATTTTCTTATATATTTGAATAGCATCAATATCTGGTCTAATTATTTTTTTATGCTTCGTAATCCGATAAAAATATATGGAGATATGTCTGGAGATACTTGGGCTGTCTAATAAGTTCCCGGAATTGTTTAAAAAAACTGACTTCTATGAAAAATTCCAAACAATTCTATATTATATTTAAACTACATAATTTCCATGATTAATTACACCTAGTTTGCAATGTTCATACAATGATAACAATTCTTGACGAAACTTCTCTTCAGGGAGCCCGCGGAGCACCTGCACCACTCTTCCTTTCACCTCATCACCGTCCACGAATTTCTGCCCTCGAAATGAATGTTTCAGGTTCTTGAACACCCATCGATCACACTGATTCATGTCAGGGCTATATGGGCTTTGTTTGATGAGTGTCACTCCACGATGATGAAAGAATTCCATTATTTCTTTTGATGTGTGAGGGCGTGCGTTATCGTGTTGCCACAATAATTCCGTGAGCTTTTTGGGGTGTCTGCGAACATGTCACCATTTTCCCCAGTTGAACAAACAAATTACACATAACGCTCTGAGTTTACAATCTCTCCAGGAGAGGAAATGTCAGCATTTATCTTTTGATCACCAGTGAATGCCAGCAAGAGAAGAGTTTTCTTGTTTGTCAGCTTCGGGCGGACAACACTGAGTTTTGGTTGTGTGGGATGACGCCATGCCTGATTCTGCTGTTTTGTCAGTGCTGTTTCATACAGAAACAAACTCTCATCCTGTGTCGCCCAATGGTGTAACAGATAATCGATTGAATGGTTTTCAAATAAGGCAATGATGCTTTATGCACACAAAATCCTGTCCCGTTTGTTTGCTTCTGAGAGGTGATGTGGAATCCATGTCGAACAAATCTTTCGCAATTCTAGCTGATTTGTGAAAATCAGTCTAACAGTATCTTTAGACAGGCCAATCGATTCACTCACTGCTCTAAGAGATGTCCTTGGTTCTTCATTCACAATCGCTTTGATAATCTCCACATTTTCAGCGATTGAAGATGTGGTTGGGCGGCCGCATCTTGGATCATCAACAAGGGATTGTCTTCCCTCTTTCTGTAAATCCATAACGTGTCAACGGTGCACCTTACACTGTGTTAGAAGCAATAATGGGCTGTCACAGTGAGAAGAGAGTGGATAAGTGTGTGACTCTATGATTGGCCAAAGCAGCTGATTGGTGGCTTAATTCTAATACAATATTTAGGTGTAGACATGTATGCATGTGTGTGCATGACATAGTCCAGGAACTTATTAGACAGCCTAAGTATATCAAATACAGTTTAAACTCTAAATTTTGCCAAAAATGGGGAACACCCAAACAGAATTGTTAACATCTCCATTTTCATTTTCTCACAATTTCAAATTTCAAAAATGTATCCTTTTCACTATAAGTAATCATAAAAATCATCTTTCTTCATAGGATCTTAAATATCTACTTTAAAATCTTAAAATATATGGCCAAAAGCAAAATTTGACCAAATTTAGTTGGTTTCCATTGATTTTCTCATTCCTTTTATTAGCTTACTTTCTATATATACTTTCTATATATTTATCCATGGAGTTTAGAAACATATTTTTGAAGGCTTTCAAAATATGTATTAACCCTAACCACATTTCAGTATCATCAAGGTATTGTGGCAGTTTCGTTGTTGCGTTGTTGCATTCGAGCAACTCGTCACTTTTGACACCAGTTTTGGAATCGTTCATTTTTTTATATATAAAAATGATAAGACAAAATCATGAGACAAATCAAAACTTTATTTTAAAAATACAAAATTACTTTTATATCAGTAATTTTGTGTGCTTCTTACATCATCCAATTAATCATCTAATTGCACTTGTGCAATTTGACCTTTTGTGCAATATTGTTCAGGTTGATGTGATATCATCGACAAACTCTTGCACAATCGTGAAAGTCAAATTTTTACTTTACAGGAGCTTAAAATTTCGTGTTTCAGACTGGCTCACACAGCTGTTTCGGAGGCATACGTGCACAGAATGTGATCTTTGTTTGCGTCAAATGGATATATCTTGGTGATGTTTTTGAGTTGTTCTTTCATAGTGGAGAACGCATGTTTCTGGTTGTTGTTGAGTTGGATCTTTTTGTTCCCTTTGGCTGTGGTAAGGAGATCATGTAAGGGAGCCATCATCTGTGAGAAGTTATGTATCATCCATTGGTAGAACGTGGCCGCTCTGATGAATCGTCGAAGTGACTTCGTATCACTGGGTTCTTTTATATTGGTGATCTCATTGATTTTCTTTTGGATGGGTTCAATATCGGAATTTGAAATGCGGAATAGGAGAAATTCAATTTCTTTTGAACGTAAGACGCACTTTTCATTGTTGAGTTGCAGGGAATTTTTTTATGACGCCGAGAATTGTTGATATATGTTGTTTGTGGTCTTCCGTCGAGTCAGAGAAGATAATGATATCGTCAATGTATGCTGCAGCGAACGCTTCAAAACCTTGTAATATCAAGTCCATGTGGCCTTGGAACATCTAAGCAGCATTCCGTAATCCGAAGGGCATCGCCTGGTATTCAAACAGACCAAATTGTGTAGTGATTGCCGTTTTTTGAACATCATCTGGATGTACCGCGATTTTGTGGAAGACTTTTTTTAAGTCTAAAGTCGAAAAATACAATTTACTTACGATCTTTTCCATTATATCTGCTATCCTCGGCAATGGGTATTTGTCTGGCTTTGTTATATCATTCAAGAGTCGGTAATGGTATTATTCTATCATCCTTTTTTTTACTACCCCAATGGGGGATGCCATTGGAACGGTGCTCCTTCTGATAATGACTTGTGCCGGTAGTTGGTCGAACTTATTTCGAACGAATTGAAGTAGGCGCGGTCCTAGACGACGTGACCTTTGGGCTATCGGAGGGCCTGAAGTTTCAATTTAAAAAAAAATGTTTACCGTCGGATGGAAATGTGATGTAACCAGTATGGGCATTACTTATATATCAGTAATTTTGTGTGCTTCTCACACCATCTAATTAATCATCTAATTGCACTTGCGCAATTTGACCTTTTTGTTCAATATTATTCGGGTTGATGTGATATCATCAACCAACTCTTGTACAATCGGGAAAGTAAAGTTATTACTTTACAGGCATAAAAACGGAATATTCAGAGTTCCTGAACAATATTAATAGAAAAAGATCTACTCATAAATTATATGTAGTTTATATTACTTTTTTATAGTTTTTTAAATTATTTTTTAAGTCAAACTTTGTTGGTAAAATAGAGTTCTGTCTGCATAAAGAATGAATATAAAAAATTAATTTTTTGATTTACTAGTTGTTTGTTTCTTAAAGTTGCCAAAATGGGAAATTGAGCAATTTTTGAATTTGTCAAATTTAGAGGTTATACTGTATATGTTTGGTTAAAATTGGACTAATTAAACATAACATGTATCAAACATAACATGAATCTTACTCTTTCCAATGGAACACTGACCTTATTTGATAACGAATGATTTGTAATAGCACTTCTTTTTAAAACGGATGTTTTGGTTTCGTTGTTGTAAAATACATATTGATTGCCTAGATCCGGTTTTTTCAGGGCTTTAGTTATCGTCATTGAGATAATTTGCCTTTTATAATATCTACTTACCTCTGCGATCGAACCTGAGCTTTGGCATTCCAATAACTTTGTTCCACGTAACAACTTAACAAACTTAAGGTTTGGACGAATAATTTATATCTTTGAATGTCAAATTAATCGATCAATTTAAAAGCCAATTTTGTGTATTATAGCACTTCAAATCAGAACAATATAAATGTGTTCCGAAATTCTCTTGGATGAGTTTTTTTGGAGATAAACAATTTTTTCTTTTTTCTTAAATAAGATTTCAACTTAAACCTTCTGCGCAGTAACTATTTTCTTAACACCATATTATATTCTTAAACAAAAGAAGCATAAAATGTTTTATAAACATTTTTTTAACTAAAACACTGTTTAAATTGTAATATTCAAACAATATAAATTCCATTTTTAATAATTTCTAATTTCTAATAATTATCATAAATTATAGTACAACACTCCAGAATTTGTTTTGGATTATGTTACTTCTTGCAACATTCACATCTTCCGTCACATTTTTTAAAGTCATAGACTGTCTTTATCTTGTGTTTTATCTCCTCAATTTCTTTCACTTTGTTTAGTCTCGCTTCCTTTTTTATATCAATATCGTCACAACAATGTAACAATAGTACTTTCATTAGCGTCTCTTTTAACATGTCATGTTTAAAAAGTCTCTCTGTAAATTTTTCAATTTTCTTAAATAATACTTCCGGTGTGTAGCTATGAACGTTTATTTAAACCATTATTTTGTAATAGTGCAGCATGGGAGAATCATCAACGCTCAAAGATACGTGGACTTCTTAGACAATATGAAACGAATTTGACATCATGGAAATGTTACCACAATGCATGAGAACGCTGGATTCTATATAGTCATTTTATGAGAGACTTTTTATGGCAGCATGGAATTATGCTTATTTTGCAACTACGCTACTCTTTTATATATACCAATCAAGAATCGATCGCTTTATATTCAAGAACATGGAATCCAAAGATATAAAACAAACGTTAATTGCATATAACAGGTGCAAATTTTCTTAACTAAGTTCTTGGCTGAGCAAATACGTTACAAGTTAAACCGTGAAATAGCCCACCTACAAGATCGTCTCCAAAACATTATCTTACGTAGTGGTGAATATTTGTAACAATTTGGACTCATTATCATTCCTTTTATAAATAAATGTTTGTTACTGAAAAAACCGGTTTATTTGCTTTCCTATATCAGGACATTAATTCCTTTTCATCTCCTTTAAGTGATAATAATTTTTTAACTTCACAGATTTTGTCGAAATATAAGCTAGCTCAACAATTTCAGCTCATAAAGCTCATAAAGGGATTAAGATTCTTTAAATGAAGTCCAATGACTTTCATCAAATTACATGATTGTGGGTCTCGTGAAAATTTTAAAAAAACAACAAGTTTTGTTTATTCACACTAATTCAAGAATAAAAATGTGTGAAAAATTCAAATTTTAGTTTACGGCGAAAATATATGTAATAAATCAAAATGATTTTGTCTTTTTAAAATTATAATGGATAATAATTCGAACCACACTGTGCGGCAACGGACTCAATCAGTCAGATCACATGCACCATCGCCTAACACAATTTAGCGACACATGATGGGTTCCCAAAACCTCCCCGACCACGCACTCGGACCGCGTGTCGACGAACAGAGCGAACCACCAACCTTTTCGAGTGACATCGGCGTTGACATAGACGGGAACACGGCTGGGTTCAATCAAATTCTGGTCGGCACTAGACCAGCTGATCCGTCCCCCTGATTGGATATTTCCTGCTTTTCCACAGGGGAGACCAGCACTTTAACGATATTGGAATCCACTTTTTCAATTAGGATAATTAAATCCTGAAAAAAAGGCTTTGAACATAATTCATTTTGAGTCTTATTAGTGCTAAAAACTTCAAAAATTATTTGCATTCTTTTATAATGTGCTAGATTATTTACCCACTTGTAAATATTGGGAACCTGATTTTTATAATAATGGAACATGTTCGTCATGTGAATCAAAATATAATTATCCCAAATCTTACCGACAAAGGTAACATATAATTACTGATTTTAGGATGGTTTGATATAACATTGCAAGTTTTTTATTTTCACGTATTTCTTATCCTTAGTATAACTCTGCTATGGAGTTTAAATCATTATTTCTATTAGTCTGTTTATTCCGAATTACTCGAAGAACTGAAAGGAACTGGAAAGCTTTGGGAAGATCCGGACTTTTCTGCTGCTACTAATTCGGTTTTCAATAGTAAGGCTAGTAAAAATTACAGAGCATTTGAATGGAAAAGACCAAAAGTGATATTGAATAAATTAAATCATATTTTTTATGTTTTCAAAAGGAAATTTGTGAAAATCCTAAATTTGTTACTAACGGAATAAGTCGATTTGATCTTCAACAGGGTTCTCTGGGTCAGATATTTAAATATTTTACAGATATTTTAATAATATTTTTATGGATATTTAGGTAACTGTTGGGTATTAGCTGCTGTTGCTTCATTGTCGTTGTATGAACCACTTTTTAGTAATGTTGTTCCACATGATCAAGACTTTGATGAAAACTACATTGGAGCATTCAGATTCCGTTTTTGGAAATTCGGAACATGGGTTGATATTATTGTAGACGATAGATTACCAACTTTGAGAGGAAAATTAGTTTTCATGCATTCTAAAGAATTAAACGAGTTTTGGTCAGCTCTGTTGGAAAAAGCATATGCAAAGTATATTAAATGTCAAAATATAATTTCTAAGATAAATCTATAGACTATGCGGAACATATGAATCACTGAATGGAGGAAGTCAAACTGAAGCAATGGAAGATTTTACAGGAGGTTTGTGTGAAATAATCAAACTAAACGAAAAGGAACAACCACCAGGATTATATAAACAAATGCAAAAGTTTTCAAAACAGTCTTCATTAATGGGTTGCGCAATTGAAGTATCATAATTACATCAATTAAATAAAACTTTAATTATTTTAGTCAAATAAAATTGAAGGAATTTTACCGAACGGTTTGATCACTGGTCATGCTTATAGTATTACTTCAGTTGAAGAAGTGAGATGTTTTAAATAATTATTTTCATATATAAAATAACTATTTATAGGTAAGGCAAACAAACGGGACAAACGTTGAACTAATTCGAATTTGGCACCCATGGGGAAAGGAACCTGAATGGAAAGAGAAATGGAGCGATAATTCCCCGGAATGGAATACAATTTCATCTGCAGATAAAGAAAGATTGTGCTCACAATTTGCAAAGGATGGGGAATTTTGGTGAGCAATTAAAATATTCAAATCTTTTTGATGATGAATGATTTATATTAATAAGGATGTGTTACGATGATTTCAAAACAAATTTCACAAAACTTGAAGTTTGTCATTTGGGCCCAGAAAGTCTAAATGAAGATCTAACTGGTAAAAGAAGATGGGAAATGTCAATTGAAAACGGATCATGGTGTAAAAATATAAGCGCAGGAGGATGTCGAAACTTTATCGGTAAAAATCTAGAATTAAATTTGATTTTTTGTTAGTAATAATTTTAAGAATCATTTGCTACAAATCCACAAATTAAAATCGAAGTAGTCGATCCTGATGATGAGGATGATGAAGATATGGGTACAATTATTGTGGGTCTTATACAAAAAGGAATGAGACAAAAGAAGATGGATTATCACGTTATTGGATATGTGATATACAAAGTAAAGTGTAATTATAAAATTTTATTATTTAAAAATTTCATAGCTTAAAGATCCGGAATGTGGTCTTCTAAATAAATCATTTTTCAAATTCAATACGACTGTCGCTAAATCTCCGGGATTTGTTAACTTAAGAGAAGTTTGTGGTCGACACAAATTGCCGACTGGTCATTATGTGATTATACCATCAACGTTCAATCCAAATGATGAAGCAGAGTTTATGTTGCGAATATATAGTGAAAAAGCGAATAAAACAGCGTACTATTTACTAAATAATTTATATCGAAGAAGTTTTATTATATATTTATTCAGTGAACTCGATGTTCAAAGTCGTCAAATTGAAATCTCAAAGCATCTGGTTAGAATTAATTGTCATATGAATCACGACATCTATAGGAAATAATATAATAATTAAAGCAGTCTTATTTGAGAGAATTCAAAGAAAATAAATTATAATTCAAATCGTTTGGTCCGGTTAATTCACATTTAATATTTTTGAGATATATGTATATATAAATAGCATTTTTACAATGAAATTGAACTTTTGCAAAATGAAATTGAACTTCGGTATTAAGTGTCCTCGGTATTAGTTGTCCGGGATTAACTGTACCGAAATTAACTATCTCTGGATTAAGTATCCCTGTACCAATCCATCATAGAGAATCTTTCGATTTTTTATTTATTTGATCATTCTCTCCAAAAAAAACTTTGAACTTTTTGCAAAAGTTCAATTCCATTTTTCGAAAGTTCAATTTCATTGTAAAAAAGTAGGAGGGAAAAGGAGAGTTCTCCACCACCAAACCATGAAAACGGTCGCGATGATTATAGCAACGGTTTCGGTTACCATAGAAACGGTTCCGGTTCCCTTGGGAGTACTTCTGATTGGTTCCCGGTACCTTAGCAACGGTCGCGATCACCTTAACAACGGTTCTGATTTCCCTAGCAACGGTTTCGATCACTTTGGGAACGCTTCTTATTGGTTCCCCGTACCTTGGTAACGATTACCATCACCTAAACAACCTATCAAATCACTCGATCACATTGACAACCGTTACCGTGACCCTAAAAATCATCATTTCACCTAAAAAAACAATCAAATCACGTTGACAATCATCGAAAACACCTTAGAAACCATCACCGTTACCTTAAAAACCATGAAAATCACCTGAAACATCATTGAAAACATATAAAAACCACCAAAATTACATGAAAATGTGTAAATCAATACTGCACTGTGCAGCCTAACAGAGGCGGCCCTAGAGGGGTGTGGAGCCTTGTGCATTAATAATTTTGAATAATTGACATAATAGTTCTCCATAGCATATAAACATTAGATATATTAATATATTAGAGTTTTTTCGGTCTGCATTTTTACGTCTGTAAAATTTTTGCAGACACAGTAACAATATTATTGAAGCTAGTGACCAGTATTTATACTTCATAATTTTTTGTTTTTCCTTTTTTTGGTTTGTGGCTGTTAATTTATTATTAATTAAAATTTTCGATTGAAAACATCTTAAAAATATAAAAAAATAACAATTTTAGACAAATTGGTATATAATAATTGCAATATATATCAATAGAAACAAAAACAATTAAGAATGTATGTTTCGTTTAATTAAAAAGTTTACATACATGAACTTAAAGTCCTTTACGAGTTAATGGAAAAAAAGTAGGCTACGCAGAACTATACTTTTAAGTTCATGGTAAAATCACAGCAGAAAATCAACGTTCCTCGCCTTTTTGCTGGCGAAGTCTTCAATTAAGTCCTTGTAGTCTAACTTAGTAACAATGTTTTCTTCAATGGACAAAACAGCTAGTCCACACAATCTTTGCTGATGCATTTCTGATATGAGGTAAGTCTTTATCAGTTTCAATTTTGAAAAGCTTCGCTCTGCAGTGGCTACGAGGACTGGCACAGTTAAAAGAATCCTGTAAGCTATTGCAGCATTTGGAACGGATCTGCCAAATGTGCAATAAATCCCAGACATTCCAAAGCTCTTTTTGTTTCTTCAAAAATAAATTCCGGTAGCACCTTGAGTTCATCGAATAGGTCCGAGCCGTCCAAATCTTGCGATTCAACATTTGTCAAAGCCATGTAATGTGTTTTCAGATCTTCCAAAGTCATTTTACGAAGTTTTTGAACGTTGAACAAAAATTCGAAATTGTAGGACTATTCCTGCAACAGGCTTAATCAACAATCCATAAAAAGTAACACGTTCTGAAAGCATTTTCCGGCGTTTGTTGGGGTTCATTGCAAACAGATTCGTAGTCTGACTGTCTTTTTCTTTTAACAACTAGTTGCTCTTTAAATATTGGTTCAATATCCAAAGCTAATGCAATATACTTTGTGCTGGTCAACACAGATGAGAATCCAGTATCTCTATAATTTTTAAAAAAAGGAAATCATTCAAGCTGCATGTTTGAAGTTTGAAAACTTTTGCTGACGGCATTGACAGCAAATAGCACGTTATACCATACCAAAACATCCTAATTCATGGTTGGCAATGGATCCCGGCTTCACTTCTCACTTTGGGGTCCTTTGCTGTTTCAGAAACTTGTATAAGAGAGTCGCGAATCTTCATTGTCTGATAGCGTACTGTTTTCACCGTTTCAATTCGGCACTTCCATCTTGTTTCTAATATTGGTTTTGGTGTTAATTGTGGAACCATTTCTTTGAGAATCTTCCATCTATCAGTGCACTCAGAAAATATGCAATATATTCGGTACATCACGCCAAAAAATGTCATAGCACGGGGGTTGCATTTGGCCATGTCTCTTAAGACAAGATTGAGATTATGACACCCGTACGGCGTGTAGAAAGCACGCTATTCATGTCTAGAACTCGGGCTTGTACACTTTGGTGTTGACCCTTCATATTGGCTCCGTTGTCGTAACCCGGACCCCTGCAATCTTCAATTTTCAAGCCTTACTTTCATAGTCCATCAAGCAACGTGTTTATCAATCCCTTTCCAGATGAATCTTCAGCTTCGAAAAACTCGATGAAGTGTTCTGACACCTTTACTTTGTCACCATTTGTGTCAACAAATCGCAGTACAAGACTTATTTGTTCTTTGTCGCTAACGTCGGGTGTGCAGTCAAAAATTACAACAAAATATTTTGCCTTTTTCACTTTGCTGATTATCCTCTTTCTGACTTCTGCTGCCATTATTTCAATTAATTCATTCTGAACATTGTGTCCAAAATAGTGATTCAGGGCCTCTCCGGCTTTAATCCTGCGGATGTGTTCTTCCATTGTTGGATAAAATTTTGCAAATGTTTCCATTAATCCTAGAAATAAGCCATTTTTTGGTTCTCCAATTTTCTCTGATTTTCCTCGAAAAGCTATGTTGTTTTTTGCAAGATATTCGACACCTGTTTGGATGCGCTAAAGAAAAGCACGCCAAAGTTATTTCTCTTTTTAGATTCCATCTAGGATGTTCTGATCCAAAGTGTTCCTCGTGGTAAGTCGCAGCTCCACCTCTAACCACAATTTTAAGTTATTGACATGTTCTTTAGAAATCTCATGGGCTTTCAAGAGGGCCGAAATATGCCTTCAAATACGATGGCCTTCACAAGACAGCGTCTTTAGTTTTTGAATATATTAACTATCTTCTATCGACACATTCGCCATTGGGTAGTTTTCGTGAATATAGATTTCGTGAAAAATGCCTACTCTCTGCATCAATTGGAAATTGATATTCCTTTGATATCCTCATAGGACCTTTTCCACTAACATATCAATTATGTTCTTAGTTACAGCATTCCATTGTCCTGGGTCAAATATATCTTCTTCTGTAATAACGCTGGATGCAGAAAGCTCGTAGTTAGTTTTGACATTTTCTTCTCGATGACCATCCTAAAGATTTTTACCAGCATTAATGAAATATATTTTCTGATCTTCGCCAATGTTAACTTCATCGGCGTCAAAGTCATATCTATCACCAACATCATGATCTGCATAACAGGATTCACATCCTTCATTTACTTAGTTTTCTGAGAATCTTCTGTCATCATACACTTCTGCTACACCGTGCGAGCCATTGTTACATTGATTGGTCTGCTCTTCATTTTGCTGCGTTTTAAAATCCCTTGGTAATTTTTTCTCGTTTCGAGCAGTGCTCGTAGTGGGAAAAAATAAGTGCCGATATGCGGAAACCGGCCATACATGTGATTTTGCTCCTCCGCTGCCCAACTCCAACACCCTGACGTCCACTCCCACGCCCCCTCCCCGATTTTTTAATATATTTAAAAAAAAACAGTGGTTTCTTTTCATTTCCGCTAACCCAAAATTGTATACAACCCCCAAAACCAAAAACCATTCTCCGTTTAAATCTTATTGACTACACAATAAAGATATTCACCAGCGTGTGTAATTGTAACTATAGTAACTATAGATCTCACTAAGTGTCAGTCAACAATAAACTGTCTAGAGCTGACATATTTTGTAAATGCAATCGACACCAACGTCGGCATCCTTTCCACTACCCCGATGTGACATGCAGCAAGTATAGTCGGCGCTGCGATGACCACTGCTCAGCCAGCTGTGCACGTATGAAATAGGAACCCACAGTGCAAGAGGAGAACCCACCAATCGGATCATCATCAGTTGCGATACGCGGCTTATTTGTATGGCAGATCGAGACGACGTCAAAATCAGATTCATGGCACTGAATCCACGCTCACATTCGGATGTTGAAACGGGGATTGAATCCATGATGAGAAGAAGTGGCTTGAGGTCCTGGGGTACTCGCTTTCCACCATTCTCAATGTACTCCCTCATGCCTTTCAGGTAGTTGGAAGAGCTGAGATTGAAGTGACTACAGAGGTAGTGAACCGCGTGATCACCATGACAAATGTTGACCGAATCTGGCCTGTGGGATACAAGGCTTTGAAATGTTCTAGTAGCTCAAAAGAGGAAGGAAATCGTTTGTTACTGGTTAGCAGGCGATTTTCCAATTTCTCCGCCAAATATAGGAAGAATTTGTTGGCGTTGATTTCGACATCACTTTTGCGTCCCTGATATAAAGGTACTCCCATAAAGCAGGAAGGTTTTTCGAGAACTTTTTGCATATGGGGGCCCTTACCGTCTATTATTTATCTATTAATTAAATTTATCTATAAATATTTATCTATTAATTTCTATTAATTTATTATCTATTTCAAAATTCATAGTTACAAATTACAATGTGTAATAAATAAACTTCAGCTACTAATACTGGCACTACAACTGTTTAAATTATGCAACACACTTACCTTCTTAATTATCCAGTCTAACAGACAAAATGAGAATGACTGACAGTACGCTTCTTTTATACTGGACTACTGGTTGACACCTTCAACCAATGATAGTGTACTTGGGGCTCAGACAACGATTATGCTCTATCTACAGCGCACACAATCGTGTGTGAGGTTTGTGTATATACAGCAGTTGAGGTGAGATGGAAGCGTAGCCATATAATTCATTCCTTAATAAATGCTTTCCAATTTTTAAGCCTTAGGAAAAACAAGTGCCGTTATGAGCCGGTATTCCCCTTAAAAATCATACTGCCTTAAAATCAAATAAGTGCCGGTATGTCAAACCGCCTCGAAAACAAGTGGCGGTATGGAATACCGGCACATCCCGGCTCACTTCGAGCCCTGGTTTTGAGTGAATGACAACGATGTTAAGAACTTCAAAAAAAATCAATTTTGACTTTTTTCAAATTCTTCTAGTCTTTTCCTTTTCTTGGCTTTTGTGTAGCCTGAAACGTACTTTTTATATCTGTCTCTGTCCCTGCTTGGATTGCTAGCCATGACTGATTAAATGAAAACAAACATATTAATTAAAATGTTTGCTAATTTAAAAAGAAAATCCAATTAATTATTACCTTGTTTAAATAAATTTTGAAAAGTTAAATAAGATAAAATGAGCTGCTTATTGCAAAATTTAATTTTTAATTGTCAATATTTAATTGTCAATATTAAAATTAATATGATTAATGATATTAATTAATAGTATTAATAATAGTAATCGTATTGAAAATACCATTGAAAAATAAATGCCGATATTTTTCATTTTACTTTATAAAAATAATTTTTTGGTATAAATATGTATGTACCGAAAACGCGGTGCCCTCCACGGTCGCACATGTTCGCCCCCCCCCTAAAGCGGCCTCTGAGCCTAATCTGCACAGTTCTGCACGTGTGCTAATCAATACTTCACATGTGCAGCCTAGTGCAAGTATGCGAAATCAATAAGTTCACAATTGTGCAAAGTGTAATATATTTATGTTTTTTTATATAATATAGTTGAAAGTGGTGTAGAACGCCCACAGTGAGGCAGAATGCCCACATGTGGTGGTTAACTCTCATAGGGTATAAAGGTCGAAGAAAGCAAAATTTTGAAAATCTGTTTGAACACATGTATAGAAACTCTTAGGTCATTCGGAATATGATCTTAGATTTTCGAAAAAAATCAATACCTAGTGCTTTATTGAAATGTTGTGTTTTATAGTGTAAAGTGGTGTCGAATGCCCATAGGGTGTAGAGGTTGAAGGAAGCAAAATATCGAAAATCTGTCTGAACACATGGATAGACACTCATATGTAAATAGTAAGATTACATATCAACATCATCCGAAAGGTGCTGAAAAATCAATACTTCGAATATATGTACATTATGTGTGTAAATATTATATTATAGATATATATTATTAACATGGCAAGAAAGTTTTTTCCGTTACTCTATACTTCTAAATAAGAAAGAAAATTACTATTCTAATGCTATTTTTTGTTAATTCATGTTTATAAATATTTTTTGGCAAAAATTTCAATCGATATATATATATATATATATATATATATATATATATTAATTTGTGTCATATGATCACTTTTGATATTGAATTTAAAAGGTTGCCGGTAAAAATGGAGTTTTCAAAATCTAACAGTCAATTCTATTCATATATTGAGTGGAAAAATGGAACGACTGCAGCTGAAACCTATAGAAAGTTGTTCGATGCCTTCCCTGATGATTGCCCAACGGAAAGTACAATAGGATACTGGTTCTCAGATTTTACCACAGGCAAGCGGCTATCGTTGGACGATCACCCGCGAAGTGGACGTCCTTCAGCAACAACAATTGATGATTTGATTGAAAAAGTTAAGAAACACCTGTCGTAGCTTGAACTGTACTATTCAACATAAATTCTATTAATATTTCTGACAAAACTTCTGTCCAATCTCTGTGATTTTCGTCCTTCATTCTAATATTTATAGCATCTCTGATTTTTCGAAATTGTTTTTCCACTATCCCATTTGTATTATGATGATATGGACTTGAATAAATTATCTCGACTTTGAACCTTTTAACTGGATCTTTGAACAAAGCCGATTCAGATGTTTTTCCTCTATCAACATGGATTTCTTTTGGAGTTCCAAATTTCCATATCCATCTGTCCAATATCCCTCTACGAACTGTTTTTTTTCATCTTGACTAGCTACTGCATTCAGGCTAATACATTTACTGAATTGGTTTACAATTGCCAGTATGTATTGATATCCGTTTATGTTTCTTTTGAATGGTCCACAGAAGTCCATGTATATTTTCTGGAAAGGTTCATCTGCCGACAATTTTATATGTTGTTCTTTTGTTTTCGCTGTTAATGTCTTTCCTTTTTGACAATTAAAACAACTTTGGACTATTTCTTTAATGAAATTCCTCATATTTTCCATCTCAAAATCTTCTCGAAGATAGTTATAGACTTTTTTACTATCAGCATGACATAACAGCTTGTGCATCTGTTCAATGAAATCTGTTCGTTTTTCTTTTGGGATCCAGTATTTATTGTCCTGAGTTGCCACGATGTCATTTTTTAATGTCCATTTCCTCATTTTCCCTTTTCTGATATCTTCAACAATTTGTTTTATTTCTTCATTATTCTTTTGCCATTTGAAACCCTCTGACTCTTCGTTCAATGCAAGAATTCTCGTCTTGATCTTTCCTTTCTTGACTTCTTCATGCATCGTCTGACATTGGCTACACAATTCGCAAGAATTTCTAGACATCGCGTCAGCATCTGAATGTTTCCGACCTTTCAGATTTAAAAGGTTGTCGGTAAAAAGGGAGTTTTCAAAATCTAACAGTCGATTCTATGCATATGTTGAGTATAAATCATGTCAAGACCACTAAGAAAATTTATCCATACTTGAAACTGGGGTGTAATAGCGTTTTTCGTAGTCATCATAAAAGTGATAGCTTTATGATCCGTTCGTAACAAAAATCTTTTCCTATACAAAAAATGTTTAAAATGTTGAGTGAAATAATAAATTGCAAGCAGTTCTTTCCTTGTAATGCAATAACCAAGTTCATGTTTATTCATTTTATGGGAACCATATGCAATTACTCTTTCTCTTCCACATATGCCTTTCTGTGATAGCACCGCTCCTATTGTATCAAAACTTGCATCTGTATCGAGTATAAAGTCTTTTGAAAAATCAGGGTATGTCAAAATTGGTGTCTTAATCATTCTTTCTTTTAATTTTTGAAAAGCGTCATCACATTCTTCAGTCCAAATCAGTTTTTTATCCTTGCTCTTACCACATAAGCCTTCTAAAACCTTTGCATATCTAGAGTAATCCTTTTTGAATTTCCTGTAGTAATTCGTCAAACCAAAAAAGCTTCTTAAATGTTTGATACATGATTGGTTTTGAAATTTTCTAATTGCATCAATCTTTGTTTTATCTGTCTCAATACCTTCTTTACTTATGACATATCCTAAAAATTTCGTTTTTTCTACTAGGAATTTTTCTCAGGATTTATTCTTAAGCCGGATTCTTTAATTTTCTCAAATACGTTATGTATTCTTTGAAGATGTTCTTCTCTATCTTTTGCAAAAATCAAAATGTCATCCAATATAGGACTGCTTCTTTCCAATTTGTTGGGGTTACAAAATATGAATTTAAATTTTTAATAAAAAAAAGTTTTGTAAAAAAAATAAAATAAAATTAATTAAAAAATGGCAAAATCAATAATTTTCAATTTACATTATTTTAATAAAATTTGTAAAAAAATTTTAGATTTGTTTTAGCAAACTAACTTTCAAGGCTAGGAAAAACTAGTATATAAACAATTATTATTTTAGTCTTATTCACACAAATTTTTCGGACAAAAATATATTTTGCTGTTACCATTAAAGTTTTACGTTCATAATGAATTGCGGTAATCTTTTTATTTTAATTATAATTACAAATCGAGTATCCTGTAAGGGAGAAAGTTTGTTATTTTAAATTACAGATATTGCTCGTTCTAAATCGATATTGAGTTGTGTGGATTGAGTGTGCTTCAAACATTTGATTTGGCAATAAAGCTTCAACTTCAGTTTGTGCTCAAGTGTCATTTGCAAATAAAGTTTATTTAAAAGAATTGTGTTCATTCTTTATATATTATCGTTGGAAGAAACCTTTTGTTTATTTGGAGTCAGATTAACAGTTGAATATAAATAAAAAAATAATACGAGATTTAATTGTATACCCAACATAATATATTTGGTGAGCCGACTATTTAATTCAAATATATTTCTGAAGCTATTGAAGCACAATCTTTGTGAGGATTATTTACGATAAATAAATCAGAGATTATTTTGTCGAGTATTGGTCGAATTATTGAAGAAAATATTTAATTGTGTTAAAGAAAATATTTAAAAGTGTCGAGATATTATTTAAGGAATAAAAAACTTTGAAATAAAATCATGAAAGAGGAAAATAGAGAAGTAAATAACGATTTGGCAAGCTTCCAGAGATTACCCGGGAATCAATATGGAGGAGATCCAGTCGATTTTGTTGATTTTATGACTGATTACTATATGTACGCATCGGCCTATGGCTGGTCAGACAAAATAATGATTCAAAGATTACCTTTGTATTTGAAAGGTGCAGCTCGTGAAGCTTTTAATCAAACTGATAAACGTACAGTGGTTGAGTGGTCTAGAATAAAGGATGCCCTTGCTGAAAAATTAATCAGTGGAGATATCGGACGAATTTTACGAAAGAAATTTTATTCAAGAGTGCAAAATAGTAATGAATCAGTTAGTGAATTCGCTTTTCATCTATCTACCCTAGCAGAAAAAGCTTTTGGCGAAAAGAAAAAGTGGTCGGAACAAACAAATAAACTTGTAGAGAATCAATTTTGGTCTGGAATTCAAAATCACTTAAAAGCAGCATTGAGTTTGGTGGAATATGAAAATTTTGATGAATTAGTGAAAAAAGCTATGAAAATTGAAATGAATTCAAACATTGGTCAAGCTCGCCCAGTTTTTACGACTGAAATGAAATCGTTTGAACGTCCATCCAA
>MQRK01170730.1:2665-13355 GCA_001938485.1 Girardia tigrina
TTAAAAATAAAAAATATCTTTTAATGTATCTATTAAATATCTTAAAATTAAAAATGTCAAGAAAACAAAAATATTAAATATTTATATATAAATAAAAATATTTTTAATAAGCAATTTTAGAAAAACTTTGAAATAAATTTTGAAAATAAAGTTTAAATAAATTTTGAAATAAATTTTCGAAATAAATTTTCAGGATTTTAAAAATTAAATCGAAAAGAATTTAATAGATTAATATGGGTCGAGATAATTACATTAACAGGAAAATTTGTTTTAAAGATGTGAATTGTTATATAAATAAATTTTGGTGTTAAAAAAAATGAATCCTGATATTGAGGTTGCAAGCACTTCTCACACTTATAATATTAGTACTTGATTTGATTTTCATTTTAGTTTTTTAAGTGGTACAAATAATTTTTAAATGGACAAGTAATATTTAATAAATTTTGTAGAGTAATTAAAAGTCGTCTTCAGGGGGTTCCTGTATGTTTGTTGTTGGACACAGTAGTATTTCTCTATAAAATTATATGTTCCTCCGGGATATATTGCTCAAGGCTTTTCTAATCTCTCATTTTTAAGTAACCGATTGGAATTTTTTTCATTGTAGCAAGGACAATCTTTCAAATTGGACAACTCAGCACATTCCTCTTATTTTAGAAATTAGAAACACTTCTTCCGTCTCTTTTTTATCAATAAAATGGCTTGTAATCACTTAGTTTATTTGGATGGAATTCATAGTGGTAGACTTTAAATATAACTTTTTAAGCTTTACCTTTTTAAGCTTTTTTACCTTACCCATAGCTACGAACTGACATTACTCTTTTCTTAAAATATTCATTCGACCACTTTTTAAAAACAATAATGTTGGCTGTTACAACTGGTTTTACTGTGAATTTGTTGCACTTAGATGACCGATTAATAATGGCAATATACTCAGCATGAGTAAATATTCGATCTCCTCGTCGTATCTGTCGTTTCATTGTCCCAAAACTGCGATCACAATCGTTAAATCAATACCCACTCTGAGGAAAATAAAGCTGAATTTTTATTTTTCTACTATTAAAAAGTTCTAATAAAAAATTTTTTCATGATAATGTAACGAATTTGTCCTGGGCATCCGTCGCAGAAAAGGTGAAATTCTTTAGCAGTTAAAGCAATATTGCTTTGTATATAATCATACAAAACAGGGACAACTATGTTTGGACTTTTTCGGACTTGGCCCTCGCGATTGAAATAAAATATTGCTTTTCCAGTCTTTATATCATGTATGTAAAATTCATAAACCCACAGCTGACGATAATAAAAACCTTCTTGAACAGAAAGAACAGGAAGTGTTAGGTTTTACATGTAATCAAAAGACAGACCTACTACATTTTCGTCAAGATTGCAAAGCTATTTGATTGTTTTCATGGTCTTGTGAAATTTGGATCCCCTACATTTGTGCTCAATAAGATTAGCGGTAGCGACCATTTTGACATTATTAAGTGAGAAACATATAGTTTTACATTCAGTTCCTCACATTTTGATCAAACATCAATCTGGGGTCTTCCAAATAATACCGTGAAATTATCAAGGAAGTAATCTCGAAAGAAATCGTTTTTGACATTAGTTTCCTGACGTTTGTGCTTCTTCAAAAACATCTCATACAAGATGGTGATGTTCAAGGTGTTGATATGTCATTTCTATAAGGAATTTCCTTTTGTGGTAAGCTTTCTATAAACTATTGAAGCAACTTTCAAATGTCACTTCCAATAACATTACTTCTGGTGATAAAATAATAATATTACTTTCAAAAATATTACCCTGTCTATTTCCCATCTAAATCACAAGGGATTATAAGCAGTATTTTGAGCTCTGGCAAACGACGAATTCGTTTATCTGTAACTCTGTGTACACTCATAAAAGTAGTCTTCCAGACAACTTTTTTTCATCCTTCTATTTTAATGAAGTATTTGTAGGAGTATGACTTTGGCCTGCTTGTACTTTTTTCTCGGTGTTTTTAAGTATCATATACTGGAAAAGCCTCCTAAAGTGTTTGTAAATAAATGTCCTGTTCATCATTTGTGTCGAATTCGTTCATATTTCCAGTAATGAATCTATCTCCCACAGGCATATCGTCAAAAAAATTTCATATCGCACTGTAACTTTGTTATTAACTTGATTTATATGAGCAAGACTTTTAATCTTGGATTTCTTGATCACAAAATGTCTATATTTCTCCTTTTTCTTAATACCACGTTTTCGTACTTGAGTGCTCTGTTTCATGTCTGAATCTGACTTTTCACTGCAACTCATTCTAAATTGGAAATCATATACATCTGTAAATAATAAAAAAAATTATAGCCGAAGTAAACCACCTGACTTTTTTCAATCCTAATTCATTTTGATTAATATCGATTACACTAGGTAATAAAAAAATATTTTTTGAAAATCGTCCAGGGTTTACTAGCTGAATTAGACTAATTTTGATGCTCTGAGTCCGAAAATAACCTTAGTTTTGATCAATCAGGTCAGGTTGTAGAAATTTTTAAAAATCTATTTTTCTTAAAAAAATTTTGCGGATCATCAGCTGAGATGCCAGTTCTAGGTTGACCGTTAATTGTAAAATGACGACAATGAATCCGAAAACTCACAAATCATAGTCTAACCCGCCCATCAATCAAGTCGAAAAAGTTCTATTTCAACTCCATCTCAAGTTGCCAAGAAACAGAATCAAAACAGCCCAATTCCAATTCAATCAACTTCTTGATTAAGCCCATCATACCCGGTCCCTAGAGTCAATCCCTTTACCAAAGGTACGGATCTAATTTTCCGACTTCCCTTATCTACATTGTTCTAAGACTATAGGCTGCTCACTTAGGATACCGGCAGCGGATATCAATACGGCTTGAAACGATATTTATAACTGCTCCCTCAGATTTTCAAGGGCCACCAGGGGTGCTTCGGACTCCACAAGAACCGCGGTGCTTTTGACATTTCATATCCCTTTCTCCAGATAACCTGTTTCTAGAGACATGTTATGTATACAAAGAAAAGAGAACTCTTCCAGAAACACTTGATGATGTTTCGGAGATCGCTTGTGTTACCACATAATCGCCCCTGGCGATTTTTTTCTTTTTCCTCAACAAATAAAAGTCCGCGTATCCAAATTCATTCAGTTTTATTTATTCCATCAAATTTGATTAGCATAATTATGCATAATATTAATATAAGTATGAGGGTTACGTGACGAAAAAGTTCAGAAATCACTGCATAAATCGGCTTTTCTTCGATTCTCGTGTGTGAGCAGCTGCTGGGTTGTCTCTGTTCAACGACCCGCAGTATTCCGCCATCATGACTGCTGATGAGTCTGGCGTGGTTTGTTGCATTCGTGTTCTCCAGGAAGTTGTTCACCACCTGCACAAACGATTTCCAAGCTGTGCACTGTAGCGTGTTCATGGAGTTTTGGAACTCTGTGTCCTTTATGAGCTGCCGTATATGTGGCCCATCGAAAAATCCGACCTTCAGCTTCTCAATGGTCAGTTGAGGAAAGGCTCAGTACAGGTAGTTGAAGCACTTCCCATCCTTGTCCAAAGAGCGCGTAAACTGTTTCATTAACCCAAGCTATAATTATAGATTAGATTATGAAATTATGTGTGCATCCATTACCCTGGAATTTATCACACAGATCAAATGGACAAAAGGTCAATGTGTATTTCGAAAAGGGCTCATCTCATAGACATCACATTTGCACTGATTTCCCTATGAAGGAGATGCAATATCAGCAACTTTCCACTCAAGACATATGTGTACATATGCAAATAAGACCGTTATGAAAAAAACCAAAAATGCATAAAAACCGATTTGAACCGTTTTCGAAATACACGATACAATAATATAAATTAAAATATAATCCAATATCTATTATCATCAACAAATATATAAACTGTTCATTTTTCAATGATAAATCGTTTTAATATGATTTTGTTTTTGCTTTTTTGTTGTCTTTGCTTTGTAATTATTTACTGTCACAAATAATTAATAGTGATTTCTATTTTTTTGATATTTTTTATTAGAATGAAACGTTTTATTCCTCGAATTATTTTAGATAGTGGCTGTCATCACCGTATTCTTCATAGTCATATCAATACTGTCATTCTGTTTGAAAACTGCCAGCCACTTCCGTATCCCGATCCTCCACAACATCTCCCTCTCTGACAACACTAGTTGGTTTATATCAAAGAGCAGTCCTCAAACCCATCAGTTTTTCAGTTACGTTGAATACATATGTAATTTGTGGTTTACAATCGAAATCATTATTAGATCCGCTGTGGCTCCTTCGAAATATATCTTCCTTAAATCTCCCGTTAATATAATCGATTTCCTAGCTTTATTATCATTTTATTTGGATATAATTTTGTCGAACATGATGGAATCGGGTGGACTTGAAAATCTGGAAATGTTGGAGTTCTTTAGTATCATAAGGATTATGAGACTGTTTAAATTAACTCGACATATTGCCGGTTTAAATATTCTTGTTCATACATTTCGTGCTTCACTCAAAGAACTTGTGCTGTTGGTTTTCTTTCTTTGTGTTTTTATTGTGATTTTCGCTGCTCTTATGTACTATGCCGAGAGATTTCAACACAACTCGAAAAACCATTTCAATTCCATCCCTCAAGGTTTATGGTGGGCCATCGTGACAATGACAACCGTAGGATACGGCGATATGGTACCACATACGTATATAGGTAATTATAAATCGTGGATGTTTGGAATGCTTCTTATTACCATTTAGGTATGACAGTGGGAGCACTATGTGCCATTACCGGAGTTTTAACTATATCACTACCAGTTCCTGTTATTGTTAGCAACTTCTCAATGTTTTATTCGCACACTCAAGCCAGATCAAAACTTCCAAAAAAGCGGCGTCGTGTTCTTCCAGTGGAAGCTGTTAGACCAAAAACGCCAGCCGGCCTAACTCCTCTGCTCACAAATCCCCCTTTTTCTATTAAAAGTCATCCGCTAAATTCGATTCCATCTTTTACTGTAGAAAGTAAATTAATTTTTACAAATAATATATTTATATTCATACTAATTACTTGATTAAATGTTGCCTATAGAAATGATTATTATTGACTACTAATGCATGAAACAAGAAATAATGAGTTCCTTAATAGACGAATGTTATTTCAAATCCAGCCAACCGTACCATAAACTCTATTTGTGGGACTCCTTCTTTTAACTTCTGAAGAATAATTATTAATGGATAATTAAACATATTTATATTTTAGACATTTTTTGATTAGTAATTATGTTTTAACTATAAATGATTTCAGTTATTATCACAGCTTATTTCATTTTATATATCATCCGATTTAATTACCGTGTTTTATATTATTTTTGTGAGACATCGAATCATTATTTTAGGTATATGTAAATCTATTAAATATAATGATATATCTATTTCCATATTTAATATGTGACAAGAATATACTCACACACTTATTGTTTTTCCCCTTTGAAGTATTCATTCTTTTAACAAAAAAATATGAGATGAGGAATTATTATTAGTGATTTTACAAAATATTAATCCATTAAATCGGTAAAGTGTAAAAAGCCTTCACATGAGTCACTCTCCCAATACTTGTGTGCACTCAATTTAAGAATTATTGGCAGTGAGTGGCGTGTGAGGCGATATATATAAGATCTTTAGATCCTAAAATTAACGTTTGACCCCTTACCGGTCTATATTTTTGAATGATCTGTCAAAAATTTACTATTTTTTTAAACATGTCTGTGAGGAATATTTGGTGTGTGGATGTTTTTGTGTAGTTTTTGCATGTTTAAATGTTGTATGTTGATTTGGGATTGTGCCTCTCCTAACCAGATGGATGATATATTTTAATTCTTATAATCTGAAACTAATTTATTTAAATTTAGATTTAATATTCAAATTTTTAGTTTTTATTATTGCAACTTTTAAATAATTTTAATGATTTTATTTTTGTAAATTTTTGAATAATTAAAATCAAATTAATGTTTAAAAATGACTATAAAAATATTTTATTTCAGTCAAAAAAATTATAAATTAAATATTTTTAAATAAAGTGGTCTTCTCAAGTATAGTTCAGATTATAATGGGAGATATTGAAAATTGAGTGATGGATTATAGTGAAAGCAATACTATTGATCATCATAAAGATGATAAGAAATGTGAATGTAATAAATGTTCTGTCAAATGTGTGAGTTCTCTTAACAATGTCTATTTTATTTCTTGGAATATAAATAAATGCAGGTATTTATTTATTTTTATTGCTGACACCCATATTAGATAAATTATCGCTGAAATATGTTATTCCGTGTATACACGGGATAAACCGGTAAGAGGTTAAAATGAACTCTCGAATTGAACTCACGTATTGATTGCAAAATCATTACCAACAGTATTTAAATAAATTTCTTCTTTAAAAATCATTTGTTCTGATGATGAAGGTTAATCCGTCGAAATAAATAAACTTAAATTGGCTCCAAAATTTTTTCTTTGATAAATTGTCAATTGTATTTAAATTTATTCACAATTTCAAATAACATTTATTTTTGAAAATCTGAAGAATTTGAATCTTCGTATTCAAATTTTAACTTTCTCTTTTGATCTAAAGATTGTACTAATTCAAGCCTTTTAAGAAATATCGAACCATTTTGTACACCTTTTAAAAAATTTAAATTATTATTGTTAATAAAAAACTCAAAGCTTATTCGAATTATACTTTTATTCAACGACTCCAATATTTCAGAAAACCAAAGGTTTATATTTTATAGTTTATAGGAATCTTATTTTTTCTTAATGTTGTTATGTGTTCGGAGTTAAATTTCTAAGAACCTTTATCTTTTTAGTAATACACTTCTGTTTTGTGTCCTTACGGAAGCATTTGTCTACGTTAAGTTAGGACAGCTCCTTCTTAATTTTTTATATTGTTTTGTTAGTTAGTCAAAATGTAATCAAACATGGAAATTAATATTAATCATCTTTCAAATTTGACGTTACTCCATATCGTATTATATTATTATTATTTCCTCATATTAGATTGTCCTGCGAAAAATTTCTTTATTTTTATTATTTATTCATAGAAAATTCGGAAAAAGATTTCTTTTATTCTTATTTCATGATTCATATTTCCGTATAAATTTAGTTATATTTTAGAATTCTTATTAAATAATTTTTTTAAATCATCCCTGCCAATTAATAAATTCGAACTTCGTGTTTTGATCCACAATTCCAGAAAACGAATTCTTTCATCATAAGATGCTAAAAATGGGATTTTTTATGGAGAAGATGAAGGAAATGTTAGACAGATGACAAAAATCTTAAGGATTATCCATGTTATTGTAAGCCGTCAACAAATCATCATGTACATAATATATGGTACCTGAACCTAAACTTCGTAAATTGACGATCGCTTGTCATCCTCAATATCTTGAATTTCCTTACAAAAAGCCACGCCAAAATCTATACGAGCTCATTTACCGTGATCTGTTCAATATTTCAACAAAAGACAAATTCTGCAACCGCATTGAGATTTCTGATGAGATATCATTTTTTCTGGTTATTTAAAATCAAAGCAAACAATGTGCTCTACGTGATCATACAACGCTGTCAGTGGTTTGGTTCGATTTCGCAGTGGCCGCGTCGCGCACATAAGAACGCGGGTATTTCTGTCAGTAGGAGAGTGCAATGAAATTTGTCATCTACATCTTCGGTCACAAGCTCATCAGAATCCGGTGTTCTCAAATTAGCCATCAGAGAATTCAACACTTTTCTATTCGATGATTAAACCATGATCTACACCACTCAACCAACGGACTTTAAATGGAGATTCCAGTGCACAAGAATTAAGAGTTTTAAACTATGGTATATCTGTTGTATCATTAATACTAGCGCCCAAAACAAATTTTTCTACTGAAACAAATTCTTTTGCATCCTTATGTCTTTTATCTTTCAGAATATATTGATTGATAAGAATACTGATTTAACGTACTCTGAGACAGTTGTTTCTTTATTATTAGAATTTGAAATTTCGTTAGAATTAGAAAAAAAATTATTTGGATTTCAATAATGTTCTGAATAATTTTTTTTCAAACTGCAAGCATTATCACTAGTAAATATCAGTAATGAATTGTTAAATGAATTCGGAGGCACTAAATAATTTATTAGTAATTGGTAATTATTATCTGGTAATTCAGTTATCAGAAGGAGGTGATTGACAAGTAAAATTGTCTGATTTTTTTAGTAGCCTCCTGAAGCGAAAGGGAATCAGGTTAACATTCCTGAACTTGAATACGGAAATTTGGTTATTTCGGTAACACAAGGTGGTTGTTTAAATATGCTAACGTTTTAATGAAATAAACATAATTCGAATTTTTTCTCATTTCGCTGCTGTTCAAACTTTTTGTTCTACACTTTCTAATAAATTACACTTTCTCGTCATCTTTCCTACACTTCTATGACGAGTGGGATAGAATGTCGGAAAGATCGAATAAAAGAGGAAGTTTCACAAGAAGAGAAAATATTATAAACAAGAAAAATTTCAGAGACGAATAGGGAAACGAGGAGGCACGGTCACAGGGAGAAGTGATCAGTGCACTTCACTAAGAAAAGAATGTATGTTCAAAAGAATGTATCATTCAAAACTAATGATGTTTGATGAATTTTCAATAACAATATAAACGAATAATTCAATTGACAGAGAGCTTTGATGGTGCTTATCAAAATACAGATAACTGAATTGATCACCAAACCATATCAGAATATTTTGAGAATTCGCAGATAAAGTTCCAAAAGATTTTTTTACAGAACTGAATTTTGTCATACAGTCTTTTTCAAAAGCACTATTGGTCAAATAATATCATACAATTCCAAATTCACGCACAAATTAATTTTTATTATTCAAACAACTTTGTTTATAACTTTCTGGAATTTATCAGGTACAAAAAAACATTAAATAATTTTTTTTATCGATTTTCAACAAAATATACATGAAACAATTTACCGAGTGTAGAAATTATTTTTTTGAAACAAAATTTAATAATCAATATATCAATACACAAAATTGTCAACGACGAATATTTTCATCTTCCCGATGAAAATTAACATTCTTTTCTCAAAACAAGTAACAACAAAACATTTGATAAATAATTTAATGTATATTTTTCTTTTTAATCAATCTGGAACAGTCACTTCTGGGTCTAGATCGATTTGTCAAAAAGATCATGATTTTTGTTGAAACGTCAAAAAGCGTTTTGCATTTTAAACTTGCTCAAAATGGTCGTTTAATTAATGGTAAAACAACTGTTCGTGATTAAACTATGTTCACTAAAAATTAGTTAAAAAGTATCCAACCATGTTTCATCAAAAGTGCGTTCACTTTCAGCCAGGCAATACCAAACTACACACAGCGAAGAAGATTAAGTGGAATGTAAGGAGTTCGACGATTTCGAGTTTTTTTTCATGAATCAGGCAGTCAAAATGTTACAACATCTGGCCATGGTCTTTTCCAATTGATGTAGCACATTTTGAAAGGTTAACGAATTTAATCATTTGATGAAGTTACAGAAGTGAGTCAAAGGTTCTTTAAGAGGTAACAATTTGGTACTATACACAATTTTGGATGCTAGCAGATCGAAGGTAAAAGGTTGTGGAAATGATGGACTGTATTTCGATAAATAGTTTGTGTTTGTTAATAATAAATTGTTGTTGATAAGTAATTTTATAATAAGTAAATTATGGGAAATATTTGAATTTTTTGTTGTTGTAACAGAACCTTTGTGACGGTTTATTATTATATATTTATTTAATTTTAAAATATTATTGATGAATGACTTTAAAAAGATCACGTTTATGGAATTAAGAAAATCTGACAATTTTTTGTTTTAAAAATCTCAGGTTTTCGTTCCATATCAAATAATAATATAAACGTATTATTATATTATATAAATAAATATTCAGCGATGTTTGCTTCCAATTAAAAAGTTTAATAGTTAAAATAATAAAATATTTCGTAAAACATTTTTTTTGGATTTTGTCGTGAATAAAGTAACAATTTTAAAAAAATAAAAATCACGTTTGTTTTTGCTGTGGAGAGTAACGAATTTTATTTTGATTTTTAAAATGTTTTCTAAATTTATATTAATATGTCTTTTTTAATACAGTTTCTGGTGAGAAAATACTAAAAGGATTTTGACTGTTTTTTTCATTTTAATTGTTGGAAAAATAATTATAGGAAAACAAAAGGAGCAATAAAAACTTGAAAAAAAATCAAAAAATAGAAAGATATAAAATGAGCCTCAAAAATATTTGTTCTAAGATTAATATAATTATTAACAACATCACAATTTGAATGCAAACATTTATTGACAACACAAACAGATTCATTACAACAATTCTCATTGGTCATCTTTCTTTGATTAATATAGTTTTTTTTGTTAATATATTCAAATATAAAAAAAACAATAAATGGAAAAGTTTAATAATAAATTTTAATTTCTCATAATTTTTATTGGATAAAAGTCATTACATAATTTTTTAAATAAACATTAATTTTTAAAATATATTAAATTTAATAAGTTAAAATCCTTTACTGAAAATATTATTAAAATTCATAATTATCAAACTTTAATTAATTAGTACTTAAAATTAATATCATTAAATTAATTT